>JAUTBV010125728.1:0-12637 GCA_032361325.1 Lepetodrilus fucensis
TATTCGCGAGTGTATCGCTGCAATCGTGCAACGAAAACCGGTGATGTTGTGTTGTAGAACTGCACTGCGGACAGTGCAGTGTCACAGGAAATCTTCCCCCTAGAAAATCTTCACCAACTGGTGATGTGTTGATATTGCTACGATTGGATATTAAATACTTCTAGTCGGATTTGAAAGTGTTCTAGCTCATACAACATGCGATTTGGCGTTTTTTCTATGATCTGTTCAACCTAACCTGTATAAATCTGTCAGGCAAGTCTATGACTCAGCAGATAAATAACTGCTAAAGTAGTCCAGGCAGTGACCATGGTGATTATATATTTCACTCTGTAGAGTGTAGTATAAGGATATAATTATTTTCACTCATATATTCCGCTATCCTACTGCCACGCATATAATAAATACAAGTATAAGTAGTTAAAATGATAATGAAGCTAGTAAGATACAACCATAATAATACATGACATGTTAACCTTCTCTAACCAGCGATGTGCTCTACAGGAGTCATCATTATTTACTCAACAGAGAAGGGGTTAAGTTAATTAAATGAATGTAGATTGTATAAAGGACATGAGTATATGAAAGGCATGAGAATAACTATTCTATGAGTTCACACTGCAATCTTAACACAGCAAATTAGTGTTTGTAAAAGATCTCAGAGTCATGCGAAACTGAAAGTGAAAGTAACTTTCACACTGCAGTTTGGCAATCTAACATTATTATTTTTATTTAACAAAGTGGATAAAATGTAAAATAAAGTAACTGAAATTTAAAAGGTACACACCAAAGATTTAAGAACTGGATATCAAATATGCCAATAAGTAAAAATACTGGCAAAGTATTGTTTTGAAATGGAAATCCAATGTATTGTTAAACCATTAATATACAAATTAATGAAACAATCTTTACAGTGATGAAGATTTGCATAATGAATTCAAAAGAAATCTATTCAAAAGTACTGGGTATTTAGATGTAAGCTAGTTTGACAAGAGATGAAGAAGAAATAGCTCTAAAAGAATGAAACTAAATGGAGAAAGAAAACATGCAATATTTCCATAACCATATCTATTTGCAATTATGTTATTGCAGGCAGCGGTCTCTGTTGCTATAGTTACCCATGAGCTCGGGTGGAATGTCGGCCATGTTTCCACCGTTAGCATGGAAGATTATTTTTTGTGATTCTTGTGCAATGGCTGAATCGGAAGGCAGTTAGAATGAAATCTAGGTCTACATGGTGCAACAATATTTCTAAATCAGTGTAAGTATGTAGTACATTGCTAATGATAAAATACTACAGAAAAGTTATGATAAAAAACAAAATTATCGACATTTTACAAATGGCAAATTAGTCAAATAAGATGGTATTAGTTCACAATCAAATTCAAGGAATTATTATCGAGTATTTTAACTTCACAAATCGTGTTAGAATTAACACAACAAACTACAACAATAATAATTACTTAAAATAATTAATTGACCAATCATTGGGCACTTTCTGAATTTGTTATAGGAACGTTTAAACCATACATGACGATGCTACACAATTCTATAAAATGTTTAATACAACATTTAGACTAGATAAAACTAAACTAATAAAGTTTCTATTCAACAGCATAGAAAGCTAGCTTTATTTTAAAACTGATACCAAATTAAATATTAATTCTAATTCTACTCTCCCACTTATATTAAAACTTTATTCTGGAAATTCACATTTTCATTCATTCGTTCATTTTGTTCGTTTACCTGCAATTTTCTCGTCTGGCTGGCTTGACCCTCCGATTCCGGAGTCTCCGTCGAGGGATTTCCGCGTATCCTTTCCGACGGGATGTTCCGTGAGCGCGATGAGTTGCAGCTGGACTTTCTCGCCGAGCGACATGTCTCGTATGTGGAGGCTGCTGACGTCTGGCGGAATGATGGATCCGTACAGCTTACCGTTCTTCAGCATCTGGTAGCCCTGCAACACGAGAAAAAACAGCCATGGCACTTTAAATATAACCCTTTAACTTGGCTGTGTTTGTGTGATGTGTGAAACAAAGTAAAAACTTTGAGATTTTTTTTCTGGGGAATTGAGTAAGTGAGTGAATTATCGCTTTCCATCACAGCAGGACGTGACGAGGGGAATTGAGAAGGAACTATTCAAGTGTGTTTTGGAGTAAGTATTAAAATCGAAATATCTGCAGCGCTTTGAATTTAACTCTCTCTGTGCTGGATTAATCGCAATCGCTGCTTAATTTACCATAGAATGACAAACCATATGATGAGTGATATAATCTTGAAAATGGAATGACAAAAACTGTCAAAAAAAGTTATTTCTGGTCCTCATCAGCAGTAAGAAGGTTAAAATGAGATTGTTGTTTACTATTGTTGATGTGGAATTTGACATGTTAACACATTATCATTTATAACTTACTGATATCGAGGCGTCTCCAAACTGCTGCGGAACCTGCCATGTGACGTCGATCCCCTCGGGGTGTAGCCCCTCCAGTCTCAGTTTGGGGGATTTGGGGGCCGCTGGTGCCATCACGGGGACGATGTTGGACATACCGCTGTCACTCAGACAGTAAACGTGCTGAGCGTCGCCATCCACGCGACGTGTGCCGCAGATCGCCTGGGAAGTGGAAGCGACACATTTGTATCATATGTACAAGAAAAACATTTTCATGATGATAGAAAATCAGTTTGGAAAATATGAAATTTTTAAACATTATTTAACAGCTATTCTGTTCGGGTACATATCTTGATGACGTTGTTGCAGGCTGTTTATAGTCTTGTGAAAGATGCATGCAGTGATATAATGACTTAAATTTTCAGAAAAGAATTGAAAAGAAATTGAGAAAAAAACCCGACCTCCAACGTATTTGATGAAGCTGGTAGTTATGGTTACATACCTTGATGGAGATGTCATAGGGCTGTTCTGGCGAGAGGTCGGTCAGAAAGAACTGGTAGCCTTGCTTGTCACTCAACTTGTTGGCCTTGACCTCTCCGTGCCAGTGGCCATCGATGTAAATACTAGAATGAGAATGAATTATTTGTTAAATTAAAAAATAATGTTTTAATTGTGTGAATATGTGTGTGCACACGTGGGTAAAACAGGTTCCGTGCAGCACATGCGCATAGAACTGGTTCACCACAGTGCACACGCAACGCTAAGAAAGAGTTGAAAACTTTTGTTTCTAACGAAAACGTAAGTTGTGAATATTGGCTGATTCGGGGAATAAGTGGATATCCATGTGTGTTTTAGAATCATATGTAATAGAAACTAGAATGAGAATGCATTATTTGTTAAATTAAAAAAAATATTTTTAATTGGGTGAGTAATTAGAAAATTACGATTTCAAAGATTTTAGTCATATGATTGTATTCTTTGGGGTCAGAATTTTTATTTATTTGCAGCAATTAATTTAGGTGTTCGAACTATATAGAGGGTTCAAATTATCAGGGCAATTATGGTACTATTATCATCATTACCTGTACAGTGAGATTTCCTCCTCGTTGGAGTCCCGGGTGTATCTGGTTTTGTCCCAGGCCACTAAGACACACCCCTTCTTGTACGACGGCTGTTGATTGACAACCACAGCTGGAGGGCGTCGTGGACATGTCACGTGGATGGTCCGTGATGGGTCGCTCTCCTGATTGGCTCGTGACGTCACCGCGACGATGTAGACACACATGGTCTTGCCTGAATTGGAGAACATAGTGGATGGTTTTCATTAATTTTGATGAGATTGTATGAAAATAATTAGGAAAGTGTCTTAATCCTTATAGTTATCTAACTCCTTCATTTAACCCTCTCCCAGCTGGATTAGCCACAGCCACTACCCTTTACAGCGTGTTTCCTTCAGCATGGAGAGGGTTAAATAGTCAACAGACATGGATGACCAGGATGTGGGACACATTGTTAACATTCTTCTTGCTGCGGACAATCACAGATGCCTGTATTGAGCAGCTCTATGTATATACTCCAGCAGGCAAAAGAATACTGTGAAGATATTGACTACATGTCTGTGATATAAGATGCTCCTATTCCCAGTGATTGGAATCGGACATCAACTCAAAGTATTCTTAGCTAAGGGCACAAAAACTTGTATTTATCTCACAGGGTTTCACAGGGATACAAACCAAGACGACAATAATCTCAATCTCCCTTAAAATTCCCAGAGAATTAGGGGTACACTCGGGAGACACGACGTACCTGGCACCATGTTGTTGATGACCATCTGGCGGACATCTTTGGGCCGCAGTCCGCCTAGAGGTTTGTTGTCCACGTAGATCTGGTAGCCCTTCAGTCGGAGGTCGGGATGAACGCTAGGCGGGTCCCACTCAATGATAGCCTAGAGAAAGACACAGAACACTTGCACGTTAATGCTCTCCCTGCTGGATTAGGCATATGCACTGCTCTTTATTTGTGCTATTTGAATGTGTATAATAATAATAATATTTATTAATTAATTAATAATAATAATAATAATAATAATAATAATAATAATAATAATAATAATAATAATAATAATAATAATAATAATAATAAAAAAATATTAAAAAATATAATAATATTAATAATAATAATAATAATAATAATAAATGTGCGAATTCCTTTTCCAACTGATCAAATATACTTTTGGGAATTGATGAACAGGGATCATCCATACACAAGTGAGTTGTTAGTTTTTCTTCTTGAAGGTGCAAAGTTTTCTCTATTTCACAGATATCTCCGAATGACTTTTTTTGGGGCTCTTATCAGTTAAAACTGTGTAGATGACAATATTATGGTACCATAATGTTCAAGGCAAAATGCAATAGATTATCAACAACGATTCAAATTAACTGGCATGCAGAAATTTGATGCACCATCCATACCTGATAAAGATCCACACTTATGACCTTGATCTTTGGTGGTTTGGGTGGTCCCATGGTGGTGTAGTAGAGGACAGAAGAAGTGGTTTGAATCTCACATGATTGCTGTGTGTGCACCATCGTGTAGTTGGCAATTACGTACATTCTGTTAAAAAATAATTGATAAAAACATTTAGAATAGTACAAAAATGTATTACATATATATATATCAACCTATAGTTATCAACCTGCTAATACCATCCTGCACTGACGAATATAATATGCACATAATACTAGTATAATATTATTGTACTTCAAAATGTAAATAAAACAGGGGAGACAACTCAAGGGAGATAACTCACCTGTATGTGAGGCCTGGGACAAGCCCCTTAACTGTGCACTTCTGTTTGTCTGAGACGTTCCAGCAGTGTTGTACACCTCTAGCGGCCTTCCCCTTCTCCACCAGGTTACACTCAAAGCTGAAACACATTAACATTATTATTAAACAATATTCATTGGAAAAACTTCCGGATCCACGAACAACCAACTGAATGGCTATCTGAACATGTCTCCTGGCCCCGAGATTACGAAACTTTTCTGAGTACGATTTCATGCTCAACTCAAGAGTTTTGTTCATAAAACGTCGGGTAAATTTTGAGCTTGAGCATGAAATCGTACTCAGAAAGTTTCATAACCTCGGGGCCTGGTTTCACATAATTACAAGAAAACACGATAGAAAATGAAAATACAAACAGTACATGAATCTTTACGTGAATAAATGGATGGAAACAAATACATATACATATACATGTACATGTAATACATATACATATACATATACATATACATATACAAATGCATATACATATACATATACGTATACAAATACGTATACATATACATATACATATACATATACAAATACGTATACATATACATATACATATACATATACGTATACGTTTTCATATTTTATCTCACCTGATGTCACTGTTGATCTCGCTGCTGAACTTGGTGCCGACAATGTTGACGACGTACAGGAGAAGTTTGTACTGAGGGTCCACAGACTTAGGCAGCTCCCATTCAACCTTGACCCCATTCTTGCCACGCGACTCCACCATGATAGATGGCGCTGGTAGTATTCCGTCACCGTCACCGACGATGAACTGTAAAACCGAAAAATGAGATTATTAATTTTATTGTAAATTTATAAAATTGGTGTAGAGCCGCTTTAAGATATATTTTACTTCTGTATCGCTGAGTGTTGCAGTAAACCTGCGAGCACCGGCTGGTACTGACAGACCAAAGATGATAACCGCAGTGTCATGGGACAGACAGCACATCCTATCATGAACTCATTGGAAAGGCAACTTTTACGAACAGGTAACTTTCACAAACATGAGTGAGTGAATTAACCCTGACCTATAATGAACATTGATGTCAGAGCTCCTGGGACAGGATTTGAACCCATGGACTTTGGCTCCGACATCCAACATTCTACCATTGTGCTACCACCACCCTTCTAATGATACTAGCATCATGCATACAAACCCTGAAAGTTGCAGAAATTATAACATAATTTTCATTGTTAACTTAATACGCAGAAACATCATCGTACTTCTCCCTCTTCGATCTGTTTCATGGCCACCTCATCTCTGTTCCCGGGAACGGCCAGCTTGCGGTCATGCGTTCCCTGGGAGACCACGTGGTCGCGGTCCACGTCCAGTTCACGTTCCTCCTGCACCTCCACGATGGCCATTGTGCGTCGGTGTCTCCGTTCCCTCCCGCCGTCCTGCTGCGTCACCGAGACGTCGTCTTCCGAGTCCAGGTACTTCCCGTCCCTCGGAGAGTACCGTTTCCGCGGCGATTCACTGAGGTCATCGTCTCGAGGTCGTCGAGGCGTCCTCTTCCTCCGCCTCCCGCTGTCCGTGGCCTGGTTTTTGGTCGCGTCCAGAATGACGGCGTTGTTTCCGGGAAAGTCTGCGTCGTCTCCGCATTCGGAATCGGACTCGCTCTCGGATTCCGTCTCGCTTTCCACGGTTTGTCTGTTGGACAGGCTCGGAGGTACGAAGTCATCGTTGTCGTGGTGATGACCCTGTCTTCCGTGACCTCGCGGAGTCTGGGTCGATTTCTCAAAGTTGTCGTCAGTCATGACACCTTGGTCTGAAATGATCATAACATCAACATTTGAAAACGGCCTTTCCAATTCTAGTTTTAACCAAATGAATGAGTAGATAAATAAAATAAAATAAATTTTATAAAACACACAAAATGCTTCCATTTATCCAATAAAACTTCTACATTATGAAACTTTGACAATTTAGTTTATCTACTTTTCTTATTGCATTTTCTGTTACCTTCTGTGTCATATTATGCAAATTACGGTGATAATGTATCACATATTTCCCCAATTGTATAAATTGTATAGTTCTCCTACTCAGATTCAATACAATAAACATTAAAACTTTACAACTCACAGCTATAGGTTATGACAGCAAGATGTATTTTAAGCACCACAATTTTCAGGGAAATACATGTAGTTCTAAAATTCAAATTAATTGCAACAAATATCGTCTATTCCAATGGATTTAAATCAATGCATTCATCACATTTCTGAAAATAATTTTGTGAGGGAAAAGTTTCTAGATAACACTTATTCACATTGTTCAAGGATTTCCCATTCACAGAAGATGTACATTACATCATTAGCAGAGATCATCAGAATTCAAAAGTAGTATAAACAGCAATATCACATCAAAATTGAATTCTAAACACTTTAATTAATATTAATCAAAGTCAAACATCAAAGTGTTAAACACTTTATTAATTACTATAATTAAACTAAAGTCAAAGTCAGTTGTTTTGAGCAATCATTAGTCCAAGATTAACTAATTAATTAATTAATATTAAATTGGAGAACAAAATCAAAACCATTTTCTCCAAACATTTTGTTACACTGGGAATGTAATGCAAAATAACTGGCCTAGATTTAATGAAGGATAATATGTGTACTAACATGGAATTTAGAATGTTGTTACCCTACTGTATGCCAAGAATATAATTATGATAGTTTGAGGGTGATTCCTCAATGCATAGAAAGGAATTGGAAAGGAAATATTGTAAGATAAGCATAATTTGGTATTGGATTCAATGAGTCAGGTATTGGACCCAGTGGCTTCAGACATTGGACCCAGGAGCAAGAGAATTGGACCCAGGGGCTTCAGGCATTGGACCCAAGAGCAAGAGAATTGGACCCAGGGGCTTCAGACATTGGACCCAAGAGCAAGAGAATTGCACCCAGGGGCTTCAGACATTGGACCCAAGAGCAAGAGAATTGGACCCAGGGGCTTCAGGCATTGGACCCAGGGGCTTCAGGCATTGGACCCAGGGGCTTCAGGCATTGGACCCAGGTGCTTCAGGCATTGGACCCAGGGGCTTCAGGCATTGGACCCAGGAGCAAGACAATTGGACCCAGGGGATTAATTTCCCATTTAATGCATCAGCATAACAATGGTAAGATCTACACTGACAAATACTTTAATACAGCAACCCACAAATATTTATTTTACTTCAATACGAACACTTCGGTTGGACACTCTCAGAGTGAGAGTCAGAGTGTCTGCACTCTCTTGTGTCCACCAGCTGTAGACAATACAGGGATAGAACTTTACCTTTCAAAGCTACTAGCCCAAATAATGATTCAAATACTAGTAACAAAGTTGTCACAAAACCGTACATTTATACTAGTCCTTAGGATATCTTTAACATTATGAGAACGGCTAGTGGGCTAGTGTTAAGATCAATCCCTGCGACAATTGGAGAAGCCCAATAAATTGTGTTTAATTCATCAGGGAGTAGGTTAAAGTGTTAAAGTGTTAAAATGTGTTGGTTGTTATCATCCAGACTGAACAAATACTGCTTAGGTTCTCCCTCAAAATAACCTGATATGTTATCATTCATAATGGCTTAAAGTTATGAAATATGTTAATTGAGATTCAATCTACAATACAGGGTATAACATTAAAAATAAATAATTAAAACTAAAATTAATATAGTCAAGATTTCCTATTTATAGAACTGAATAGTGCTGAAATTTGAATGGTATTTGTGCAATAGATATTATCAAAGATCACGATATGATGAAAATTATGAAATGAACATAAAAATGAAGTCCAGATGAACACAATTTTCAGAATTCATGTAAAAGACATGGAGAATCAGTTAATTATTTTCCAACTTACCAATAAAATCATCTGCAAACAAAGTGGCAAAGTTGTTTAAATTTTTAAATAAATAAAATATCCATCTTATCCGTGTTCACCCTGTTTGCCAAAAGTGTATTAGAAAAGTTATTCTGGATATTTGCGCTATATAAATGTTTATATAAATTATCTCTATTTTGTAAACATAAAAATAATTCAGTGAAATTATACCTAATCTTTTTAAAGATTAGGTATAATTTCACTGAAAGAAACTAGAATAACTTGTGTATGTGTAAAATTAATGGAATTTGTTTCCTGAAACCTTTTAGTGTCCGGCACATGAAGAAAACTCTATAATAAACAACAAAGGAAAGACTCAATGAAAGGAAAGAAAACTATTGATCGAAAAAAAGAAAAATAGAAATCTGACTTTGGAAATGAAATGACCAAAGATGTAACAGAAAGCCAGGATGTTCATCCAAAGGGAAACAACCCAGGATAAGAATATCTCATACCGCCACATAAAAGTACTGAATTATTCAGACTACTATAACATAATATGTAGTTTTAATGCATACCCTACTGGTGGGAATGAAACTATATTAAAAACTGAAACAGAAAAAAAATAGCTTAAATGTATGATTCTGAATCCTATCGATCGAGTTGTGAATCTGAATTGAAAAGATTAATGAAATGTGAACCTTGAGTGAAAATAATTACGGAAAGTTGAATACCTTCATCCGAGTACGAATCTGACTCCTCCCTATGAGGCGAATTCTCAAATATCTCGAGATACCGATGCAGCATTCCGCCGTATTCCCCTGGCGGAGTTATCGGCCGGTCGTCATCGTCATGAAGTTCGATATTGTCAGAAGGGTCTTGAAAATAATCGCTGTGCTTCAAAATTGACTTGAGATTATCATTGGAGGCATGTCGCGTCTCGCCCGGTCGTCTCGGCTGATCGGGCCTTGGTGAGAACAGTTCTCGGTTGAACGCTCTCGGAGTGGGAGTCAGAGTGTCGGCACTCTCAGTGTCTACCGGCTGCTCGCTGGGTCCGAAGATGAACTGGACCTCCTTCTGTCTCTTGTCTTCGCTGGCAGATTTTCCTCGCATCTTGTAGCGGTTGACCTGGTAAATCTGTTCCGCCTCCTCGTCGCCGAAATCATCCGAGTCCTCGTCGCCGCAGTACACGGGTACGGTCAGCTTCCTCGTGTCGGGTCTCGGATCTGAATTATTCCTACGCAGCTGGCCGTGGTCTCTAGGCTGACGTCGGTGAGCGCCGTACATATTCCAGTCATACTCTCGGCTGTTCGCCGGCGGCTGCATGTAGTCATCCGACTCGTAGTCGGAAGATCGCCGGAACTGCTCTCGTCGGTACCAGTCGTGTTTGTCAGCTTGGCCTGGCGATCTGTCATGTGACCGTCTGTGACTGTCAGAATCCGGAGGTAGAGGTGACCGTCTGTTTCTCCTAGGGTCGTCGTCATACTCCGACCGGTGAGGTGAGCGATGAGGTGATCGATCGAACCGCGAATCATCCTGATCGTTTTCCGCTTCATACCCCGGCCTCCTGTCATCTCGTGACGGCGACCGGTCAAAGCTGCTCTGTCTGTCTCGAGAGGATCGGTCACAACTTGGCTGTCGGTATCTATCTCCTCTCATGGGAGAACGGTCGAAACTACCCTGTTGTCTGTACCCTTCCTGATACCGAGACCTGGAACTTCGTGAGTCTCGCCCGTAGTCCACAGGATCAAACCTCTGAGGCGACCGGTCGTAGCTTCCTTGTCTGTAGTGGTCGTCCCGAAACCTCCCCCTTCCTCTCTCCCTCCCATCCTCCCCGTCCCTTACTCCGTCATACCCGGAATCATCCCCTCTCCCGCGGTTACCCGACATCCTCCGATCCGGATACCCACGCCCGCCCGACGACGAGTTTCGATACCTGCTCGCGATGAAAGTCTGGATCACGAATGCGAGCGTCTTCAGACTCAACCTCCTTTGCTTGACCTCTGCGGAAGGTCTTCCTTTGAACGCCAGCCTCCCCACATCCTGAAGTTTCGAAACTTGCCTCTTCAACTTCGCTCTCAGGTCTGGCTTGGGTGGCAGCTCCGACAACGTTTTCTGAGAGAAGTTGCCCGAAATGCGTCGTCCAAATTTCGTGATGGTGCTGGAAGCTCTGACCAGGGATTTGAACTGGTTGGCTTTGTTGATGTTGGCCTGGTCTTGTTTGATGCGCTGGTACACGACGATGTTGGCGTAACTCACCAGACAGACCTTCTTGTTGGGATTCAGTGGAGGACCTGGTAGCAGGAGGAGGAGGAACAAGCATAGGAGCTGTTAGACCGGAATATGTTTTACATGTTGTCTTCGTGACATTGTCATCGTGACATTGTCAGCATGACATTGTGACATTGTCATCGTGACATTGTCAGTGTGACATTGTGACATTGTCAGCATGACATTGTGACATTGTCATCGTGACATGCTGTGGCCGTGACCCTGCATGTGGGATGTGCTTGAAGCTGACTTGTATTTCATGCTGGCTGAAAGTTCATGCAAAATCTGTGGTGAAGTCATGAGTGAATATGACTACACGTATTTCTTCTGTAGATATACTGTTCCAAGATCATGCAAAATGACAAAATCTCAGGTGGTCATGAGTGAAAATTGCAAAATCTGAGGTGAAGTCATGAGTGAAAATGAGTACAAATACTTCTACTTCTTCCAAGACTATGCAAAATGACAAAATCTGAGGTGAAGTCACGAGTGAATATAACATAAAATAATTATGCAGATACTCTCCCAATGGCATGTAAAATGACAAAATCTGTGTAGTGTTGCAGTCATGAGCGAAAAATACAAGATTAGGAAACTTTCATGATTATGATTTCATCCTCAACTCAAAGTTTTGTTCACAAATCCTCTTATAACATTTGAGCTTGAGCATAAAATCCTACTCAACTAAGTTTCATAATCTCGAGGTCAAGTTCATGCAGACACATATTGGTGATACTTTGACATTGACTTGTGGATTTCATTTAGGATGCAGACATGCAACCGTGCACTCAAGATGGCTATGAACATAAATGTGGCAACTGAGAGAAATCGTGACCACCAATGCAAATTGAAATTGGCAGTTTTTTAATCAATGCCAATGCAATAACATTTAAAAGTGTCATGACAGTGTCATGAAAGAGAATATTCCTTCAGTAGAAGTGAACGTGAAATAGAAATATATGTACAATCCTTCCCATGGCGATATAGACATCGTGAGAAGAATACCCACATTTGGTGAAATATCTAAAGAGATGATCATGCAGATATGGATTGAATACTTGCATAAAAAACTGCATCAAATTCATAAAATGAAGTGACAAGTTTGTGAACCAATCCAATATAGAATATAGAAATGTGAAAGGCAGATGGTCAAAGTGACATTGTGAAGTGATAAGGTTTATACTTGGTAGAAACATCAAATGACATAATAAATATGGCATCCATAATTAGCATAATTCAAATGTATTTTAAAAGGATATCCTACCTCTGGTTTAAATATATAATATATATTATAATTATAATAATAATAATAATATAATAATAATAAATAA
>JAUTBV010125739.1:0-12634 GCA_032361325.1 Lepetodrilus fucensis
TGACTTTAAAATGATATTGGGTGATAAATAGAATCTCACCCTCGTGTCTTGGAATATCAAATATATCAACACTCGTGGATGAAAGTTATTAAATCCTCGGCAAAGCCTCGGTTAATAACTTTCACGACTCGTGTTGATATATTTGATATTCCAAGACACTTGGGTGAGATTCTCTATATATACTATTAATTATTCACTTTCACCTTCGGGTTTGGGAGACGATAATTTAATAGTTCCCCGTTCGCACGCACGCTATATATGTATTATATGAAGACATTTACTATCTGTATTAATATACGCATGTGTGTATACGTGTCATGAGAACGCATTTACACACACAAGTAAATTTACCCTATAGGAGTAAATGTGTATGTGGTCAGGAAGTCATGTAAATGTATTTTTGCGCATGTTTAAATTTGCCTTGTATGTACAGGGTGGTCCAAAAATATGTACCCATTTTATATTTGATATAAAAACTTTATTCAAACCGATATCTCCAAACTGTTTTACCAATTTGTTTGTAATATATGGGCAATTGATATAACCAAATATCAATAAGTTTGCCGAAGTCTTTCTCAGTCAAATCTTAATAATTTAGTATGTGCTCAATCTAGGCTCCTCGCTGTTGAATCGCATTTGCGACCAGAACATTGAAATCGGCAATGACTCTTGCGAGCATATCTCCTGGAATGTTCCTGATTTCTCTACGAATGTTTTCCTTCAATGTAGCTAGAGTCTGGGGATTGTTGGAATAGACTCTGTCCTTCAGATATCCCCACAGGAAGTAGTAAGGGGTGTTCAGATCAGGTGGGTACGGTGGCCATGGAAAGTCTGTGCGCCGTGAGATGAGTCGCCTGGGAAGTGATGACGATGATTTTTCAAAGTCCTATTGAAGCAGTTAGGGGTTGCGCCTCCTGATCACAGTATTCATGTCCATATCTAGTTTTCTTGTTAAGTTTTTTAATTAGTGCTTGAATGAACTTGGTACACATGAGTGATATGTATTGGTCAGTATCCACAGTCACACGTACATCTCCCATTTGTGTCCTCAAACCAATATGGTCCAACGATTCCATTGCATCCAATGGCACACCAGACGATCACTTCTTGACGGTTGAACATGTTCATGAGGTTGTTCAGAAGCCCAGAAACAAAGGTTTTTCTTGTTAACATGTCCACTTAGTTGGAAGTAAGATTCATCACTGAAAAATATACATTGCTGTAGGCCAGGATTGTCCTCAAAATAGGCTTCAACAAGTGTGACCCGCTGTTGAACAGTATATTGAAAATTGCCATTCATGATGATATCACCAGAACTGCCCAGGCATGTTCTCTACTACACCTGAAAATTGTGGAGAAATACATAAAATAAAAACATTGGTGACAAATATAAAATGGGTACATTTTTTTGGACCACCCTGTAAATGGTGTCATGGGAATGCATAGAAACAATGTGTATACACGTGTGAGTTTTCAGTGTGGTAGTTTCAAAGCATACAATTACAGCTATAGCGTTTGACCGAATTTGAGCTAATGATGTAAAATGCATTCACTTGGCATATAGTATACATCATCGCTTTTGGATCTTAAAAATAATCTTTTTCTCTCTACCTACCTCCCTCTATCTATATATATTCTATCTATCGGTGTGTGTGTGTGTCTTTCTCTCTCTCTCTCTCTCTCTCTCTCTCTCTCTCTCTCTTTCTCTCTCTCTTTCTCTCTCTCTCTCTCTTTCTCTCTCTCTCTCTCTCACACACACACACACATACACACACTTCCTTACTCTCGCTATTCACTAACACATTAAACTAGCAGCAACCGGTACAAGCACGAACATCCATACATATGTCCATCTATTATTCATTCAGTTAATTCACTCACACATACACATAATACATACATCACCCAAGGGTTTTATACCGGACAGCTGAAATCTCTAGCTACTTATCTGAATAGACACGTGACTTGGTCAACCCTCAACACTATACGGACTATACCACGGGTAACATTTCTGGTAATTATTTTCCAAGTTCCCGTTTGACCGTCCTTCGTATTGTAAGTCCTTATAGAATTGGATTATATCCCGATTATCTATCTCCATATGAGTTCGGTCCTTAATGACGCATCTCGGGTTCACCTTATGTCCAGGGCGGAAGATCGCCGCGCTGCCCCGCCCTTTCTTGCCGCTCTGACATGTTCCTTCATCCAGTCTAAGCGTCGCTTTCAATGCATATTAACAAACTATCACTAATTCCTGCTGCGACACAGTCCGTCTGACACGTATCAAATTCATATTTTCATATCTTGACTGATTTTGATAGGTGGCATTTTGTAACCAAGATATCCTATAGGGTGGCATTGGGACCTTTCACCTGTTGACGAGGGGAGACAATGGAAGGGCTATGTACAACCGATCATTAACGTAACGCCCTTGCCCCTGCTTTGACGCCTGGCCCCCACACACGGGACTGACCAACGTTTCAGGGTCCTCGACCCCCCCGGGCTCGGAACTGCCACCCTGGTTTCACTGTGACGGCTCGAGCACCTGTTGATAGGCCAAGTTTCATATCACCGTTAGATACGCGCTAGATGTGGGTCAGTCTATTATTATCCCGTTGTGTATGTCCTATTGTGACGAGGTCGTATGGTAAACTAATGTGACGAGGTCGTATGGTAAACTATTGTGACGAGGTCGTATGGTAAACTATTGTGACGAGGTCGTATGGTAAACTAGTGCTTGCGTTCATCCAGGTTCATCCTCGAAAACCCAGGCCATTATGACTACACTAACCTCCGTCAAATACCCTGGGATCACTGTCTATATAGAACTCCGTTTTCGACTACGGTTAGCCTGTTTGAATATTTTAATGAAATTATATAAGCAACCAATCAGAGACTAGACATGTGACTGGTGCGTGAGGTTTACGTGAGCTCTTGTAGTGATACACGCGAGATAGGCAGAGAGTTTTTCAGAATAATTGACGGATAGGAGGTTAGTGTAGTCATAATGGCTTGGGTTTTCGAGAATGATACTACCCTAGCTGTAAGTATTCAGTAACTGTATTGTTTAAAATTAACACTAAAGTCAGTTGCGTTCGTCTTGATAATGCTTAACCTTGCTTTAACTCTAGCATACATGATGCCAGAGAAGATCGACGGACAGATGAAGATTGAGGAGGCCATCCACCGCCACCAGAGCGAGATCAACCGGAACAAGTTCACCCGGGAGCGGAAGAAGCAACTGGAGCACCTCCTGGGCAGCTCGTCCTCGGGAAGTTCCGCGTCCCGATCCGGTGCCGGCTCGGACAACAGCCGGGACAGCCAGATCCGGTTTACACTTACACCGCATCGGGGAACTCCGGGGGATTCCGGAATCTCCGAGTGTGACGCCAACGAGAACTGTTCAATGAAGAACGTGGTAGACGTGCACTATAATATCACTCCTGTGCAAGAGGACGAGGACGATGTGTTCACGGGGGACGAACCCTTCACAGGGGACGAACCGTCACAAGAAAATACTAAAGTGACACTCATGTCCAGACAGTCGCATACAGACTTTCCCAGTGCAAGATTCCACAAAGGTCCTTGATAGAAGTACTGGAATCATGGGTGCAACTGACAAAGGCTTGCGAGCAGCTTGTACAAGCGGCTTAGTAAACTAGCCGATGTCCCAGGCGTCGTATGAACCGTACGTTAAATAGGGAACCAGTTTAGCTAAGCGACTTGCTCAGCCCTGTGCTGATTGAACGCACCCCTGGATAACCATATTACCAGACATCATCCAATGAGGATGTCTGTCAGATATATTACACAGTGCCTTACGGTGAATACGTGCGCGTGTGTCGTGCTTATAAGCTGAAGTATTCGAAGCGATGACAGTGCAGAGGATATAGTGCTACAAGATATTTGATAGTATTTGTTGCTTTCAAAGTACAGAATGTTTTCTTTCCGGGCGACATTTCTGTTGAATATTCTGTCTGTTTGCTCAAGGAATGTTAAGTCGGAGGCTGTGCTATTTAAGCGATGGGGGGGGGGGGGGCATGGCACTTTTATATGCATTATATATACACATCTCTGATACATTTTCCATCAATCTTACCTTACGACAGTGTCTGTGGAGGCACATCTACCTCTGGACAGTTAATGCTTTTCAATGGCAAACTGCATTCTGTCCTCTTCGACTGGACATAATGGCGGATGCAGGCATTCTTGCGCGTGTGTAGTGAATAGAAGACATGAACAAACATTGTTGTCGAAATGTAGCAGGCTACTCAAGAACAAGATATGGTAATGAGGGATGTATAAAGGTATTTTTGCGCATGCTCAATGAATACAAACAGGAAAAGATATAGATGGGTCATTTTACATGTCCAAGCATCTACGAATCTGGAATGTCTTCTGACGGTAGGCCTAGTCTAATGTTATCAGGATTATGGCAGTGAGTTATATGATGACGTAGCAAAACATGATCCCTGTTTCTTGCCGAAATATTGAGCATCTGTACTGTCCTCAGACGAGGTGGAAAACGTCGACTTTGCCTCTAAATCACTCGTGCAAAGCTATAACTTCGCTCGTGGAAGGTTCAGACGATACTTTGGTGCCAAAGAAATGAAAAAAATGGGTCTACGTGCCTTAAAATAGATTTAAACGCCTACATGATTACCACATCCGCTATCCATTAGGTAGGCCTACATGTTTAACAGTCGTCATGATTGTGTTGGTAGTTTATGCCATCATTTTCCATACACTAAGAAGCAGATACAGAAGCGGACATTGACTCCTACATATAGTCGTGTGTATGTAAATCAGTAATTTCTCCTTTTGGGACACCATTGTGCCATTAGATGGAAATAGCCTATGTGCCGTGCATTGAGTCACATATAGGCTAGGCCTACGTCATCTGCGAATGTGTAATTATAGTAATCTCAGAGCATTGCATTGGTCGTGTAAATCCTCTTCCAAATGGTCGCTTGAGTTTATCTACAGTGTCAAACATTAAAACTTGTGCATCGTCAACATATTTCACAATCCATCTATAAACGCGCATGGATATGCAAATGCCCCTCCAATTTGTACGTTCTCCTTTGTAAATCCATCACTCGCTGTTTGGAATAATTAAAAAATCCTGTATAATGAAAGAAGATTACTGATTGTCTATATATAATCACCTGTTATACATCCAACGACATTCCTCTTAAATAAGAACACACGTGATTGGTCACATTGTGACAGCATTAATGGACGTAATATAAGACGCATGTGGATTGGACTACCGCTTTCATGAGACTGAGCAAAACAGATAAACTATATAATGGCACCGATTTATGAATACTCCGTTACCCTATGCCCAGTGAACGTGTACTTTCGTTAAATGTTTTGTTATTATTTATTTCAGCAAAGTGGTTTACTTATCAATGTTGTGTACATATTGTAATTACATATTGTAATATATATATCATCTTAGCTATCGAATAATTGAGAACTGATAATGTATTCAAAACAAGCTCAAAGTGCTATACGTGGATCAATGTAATTATATGTATATTGTATGTTGTTTTTATTGGTCCTGTTGGGAATGTGTATATTTGACCTGAAGCATAATAACGTTGTCTTTCCTATACATCTTTAAGATTCAGCTAGGTTGAAATCTTTGCCATTAAGATGTGACAAAGTCCGTATTTATTAGCTACAATAGGCCTAAGCGAATTATAACTGGCGGGGTTTTATCGGGTGGGTTGTATATAGGTGATGAACTCGCATTGGCTTTGTCAGAGGTCATGGTATCGTTTCTGGAAACTGTCGCATGAGACCACGAAGCTCTCGTAGCGATCTCTTCTACATGGCGATCGGGAACTTACGAGAGCGCTATCGTATCCTAGTGGACAAGAGAGCTTCGTGACATCATACCCATGGCTCTCCTGCACGAAGCTACGGTAACCAATCTTCGCCACAGACTGCATCATTGTTACGGCTGGAGTTACGGTTACCGTAACTTAGGGTATTCCGTTTCGTACAGGCGAACCCAGATCGTATAGGTGCTACGGTTGTTCTGTTAATTAATTCGATCATATTTATAAGATACATGTAGGCCTAAAGGCCAGTTTAGACCTAATGCGTGCGGCAGCCGCAAGTGTTAAACGAACGGTTTTCCGGGTGGGTGGGTTTTTTTGCTGGACGGTAGAACGGTTTCCCGCGCGATTTCAGTGTGGACAGTTCATGTGTTTCTATAAGAAGTGATCCGTTGCGGTGAAAACGCAGCGGTGTTCCCACTGCGGTAACCGCGTTATGTCTGAACGGGCCTTTAATTAACGTTGTCCTGTAGGCTACATATTGTATCACAGGCTGTGCATGACATGGCGACACGAATCCTCTAAATCACTAAATCACGGACGTGCGACCAGTCGTTATCAATATCTGGTAATATTTCAAGTTGACTTCATATTAGCAAAAACAATACAGTAGAATACAAGTATATATAACATGTATATATTTATTTTTTAAATTTGTTATTGTTTTATACGGACGATATTTATAACTTACTGTCGTAACCTTCCTAGCAATTGCACAATTTATTAAACAGTTTATTACTATTTATGTCTACAGGTATCTCTGACAATGATTTTGTTTCAACACACCAATATGACAATAGGCCTACTAAATTTAGGGCATGACTGAGACTAGGTCGAATTATAAAGGTCTGACTGTCATATATAGACAGACAGATATATTTTATTTAAAGTGTCACATGATAGGAACACATTAATATAATCATATCGACGTCAGGCTGGACCATTGACGGGAGAGTATTTGGGCCTGGGTTGAGACACTAAAATGTTCTAATATCGTCGACGGTGTTTGCAAGTCATTCTTTCAGGGCGATACCTTGAGACTGACTCTACAACAGTTAAAGTTATCCCAATGTTAGACGTTGCAATGACGATGTTATAATTAATGTGTGTTACAATTTGAATATATGTACAGTAATATATTTTGAAAACATGATAGATCTACTACGAGGCAATAACTACAACTGAACAAATATTGTGATTACGTGTGTGTGTGTTTGTATGTGTGTGTGTATGATTACCTATGTTGGTGTATGTGTGTATGATTACCAATGTTGGTGTATGTTTGTCTGTGCATATGCGTGTATGTTTGTGTGACTGTGTGTACATTTGTGATATGGTTGCATTTCATCATTGTTCCGATGCAATTCCAGTCCACTAAGCAGCAGTGAATTGATGGATTGATATATGTAAATAGTGTACTCCTTACACACATGCAGGCAGCGCTACCGTTGGTTCTTGCCACGAGCTTTGGAGGGATTTCTAATGGATTTTTAACATTTCATGTTTCCCTTATCGTCGCAATAAATAATCCCGCTGCGACGTTAAGTAACAAATTATGTACCTATGTTACGGAAGAAGCATATTTCTTCTCTCCAAGAAATGTCAAATGAAATTTGAAGATTGAAGAATCAGAATAAGGGTCTGTAACGCCTTGGCCAAGGACTGGGCTGCTGCCACACAATCTGAGTACTTGGAATGTTACAATGCTTCATTTGGTTATAAAATGTATTTACACGGCTACGATCTCCAATAAATATGACTATTTACTGACTTCCGTGTCACGTTATGTCTTCTTCAAGATAGAAAGTACAGAGTATTGTCTTCAGGGGATGACTACATATGTTGCAGACATTGACAATGTTATACACATATCCCATCCTCGAAAACACAGGCCAGTATGACTACACTAACCGTATTTGACGGAGGTTAGTGTAGTCATAATGGCCTGGGTTTTCGAGGATGCATATATCCTAGCATATAAATTGTTCTAACTTAGATAACCAGTAATAGCCAGTGTATAACATTCCAGCAATTTCACTGTCAGACACAGAGGACTGGTAAGTCTGAGAAGTTAAAATACTTGTCCTCACATTATGTTGGCGATTGATCGATTATATACATATCTTTTTAAAATATATAATATTTTTTTAAATAAACTTAAAAACACACGAGGACGTGCAAGGCTAAAACTTTACCAGTCCCATGCCCTCCAACCTATGTGATCCTTGGCATGAATCTTCGCTGAAAACAACCCGTCGCTGGCATGCGGACTGGTTCCATTTAGAACACTATAGACTAGTCGGATTTTCAGAAAATGTGAGAAAATTTGAGTAAAGGTTGGCAAACACATTTTTCTAATGTATTTTGGTGCACTGAATCCATTTCCGGTGTTTTCCAGTACAGGAGAATATGGCATAACAATATAATACTACTACATGTACATATGACATTTCAGTGTTAAGAAATTCCATGCTAGGGTGCCCCATCCCTGGCTTCTAATTGTAGCTAGGGTAAACTCGCAGTAGATCATTGTCTACAGTACATAACTTCCCATTTTCTTTGTGCTTCAATAGCTGGCTACTAAACGGGATGTCTTGCGGTGCCATGGACGTTTTACTGCAACATCATTTACCAATATGCAGACGTAATGCCATTCCAAAGTTCTTGACAGGAAACTAAGAAGGATGCCAGCCAGGGAGGATATTCTAGAAACCTTCTTACGATTTTCTTATCCTAATAACGTGCACTACACACTGAAGCCATACTATACGAATCTGTCAGATTGTCTTGTACGATCTTAAGACAGTTTTCAGGTTAGGTCCCCTTTCTTTTGTGCTTCAATAGTTGGATACTAAATGGGTCAACTTGCGGTGCCATACGTTTTATTGGAACATCACTTCCCACTATATTTCCTGAATAGTTCTTGACACGTAACAAGCCTGTAGGTCTATTCTCGAAACATTCTTACGATCGTATTAGACCAAGAACGTGCGTAACGGTTTCACAACCACACAATACGAATCCTTCAGATTGTCTAGGATCCTATGAACGTTTTGAAAAGGTCCCCTTGGCCCCCGTTCCACAAAACAGTCGTAGCGCTACGAGAGTCCAAACTCCTTAACAAATCCATGCTAAGGTAGAGGAGTTGCCACTCTCGTAGCGTTACGATTGTTCTGTGAAACGGGCTCCTGCTGTTTCAGCAAGACGTGAATCACGACCGTCCACCTCCCCAATGTCCCAGTATGAAGACGTGGACACAGGAGCCATACAGCTAAGTAATTACAGTCTCCAGACAAAGCTGACTGATCCTCTCTCTACACACCAGACAGGACAGGAGACAGCTTATGGACCCAATTCCCCGGCAACATTCAGTGTTTATGGATCCAATTCCCCGGCGACATACAACTGCTGTGTCTGACACCACTTACATACAGCACCTTGTACATAAAGCGGCCATAGACGTTATGGTACGTTCAGAAAGTAATTCAATGGCAAAAGTACATAAAGCGGACATAGACGTTATGGTAAGTTCAGAAAGTAATCCAATGGCAAAAGTACATAAAGCGGACATAGACGTTATGGTACGTTCAGAAAGTAATCCAATGTCAAAAGTACATAAAGCGGCCATAGACGTTATGGTAAGATCAGAAAGTAATCCAATGGCAAAAGTACATAAAGCGGCCATAGACGTTATGGTATGTTCAGAAAGTAATCCAATGGCAAAGTACTTATTATAGTCCCTCTTCAACAAAGGTACTGTATTCTTAGTCCGACATAAAACAGCTGAAGAATTATTAACCCTCTCTCTGCTGGATTAGGCACAGGTACAGCACTTTAGGGCATCTCCGGTTTAGTTGCCTTCAGCATAGAGAGGGTTAATTAAATAGGGGCCTAGATAATAGAATACATTAGCAAGAACACAGGTAATTGTTAATATGTTTAATTCAACAGTTATAATACATAATAGATATATTTACATATTAACATTTGTGTTGTGAACATTGGCAGTGGGCTGGGATCATGGCAGTTGATGATGACCATAACACATCAAAATAATAACTTTGTGATAACAATTCTTGAACATGTCTTTCCTCAAAGTTTAACATCTAGACAGCCATAGTATCAAATCAAATATTAACAAGCACCAGTATGTTTATTAAGAATGCGAGACTGTTTTTTCTATAGACAAATATACATGTGTGGATATTCCAATCAGGCATTAAGTGTCAGGCACTAAGTGGATCGGCCAGTTCTAATGATGATAAGGGGCGTTTTCGATTATCACTGATTTTGTTGTTGGGGTACTCGGAGCACGAGGATTTCTAAATAGAACACTGCGGATCGTTGTCGGAATGTGTGGTGACGTCATGAATTTATCCGCTCCTCGTGCACTCGGTTTTGCCGGGAGTACAAGGATTTCAAGATGGCGTCATGCAAGGAATAAAAAGAAATCGCACTGCGCTTCGTCTCCAAGTAGCGGACAAAGCACAGTTAATTCGAGAACATTTTGACGTTATTTCTATCCAAAGATGAGTATAAATATGTCAGTAAGTGTGTATTCATTAAGATTGAATGTCACAGCATTAGTAAATGCATAATTTTGTAACAAATAACTTTGCGCACATAATCAAGACAGTTGCCATGCATGTATTTTGTGTGACATCATTAATTTGAACATGAATGCTATAGTAAATATAACTGACATGTTGTTTGGTGTGCGGTTGTCTGACAACGGATTTTCGCGTTCGATTTGTTATCGCGGGGAATACTCACTACGCATGCGCATACATTTTGCCCGTCAACGAGGATATTATAATCGAAAAACGCCCAAAGTAACAGTGGTGTGATGATGGCATTCAGAACATACTTCATGATGTACAGACCTCTATTTCTGTATGACACTGACTGGACAACTTGTACAGTGACTTATGACAGAGAAATGATGAAACACTGCCACCTCATAGTCAACCATTTCACGATCAGAGAAAACATCACAAAACCTTCCTTCAGATCAAGGGACAAATGGTAGATGACCGATCCAAAGGTTTTGAGGTTGAACTCAACTAGGGAGTCACCCCTTCTGACAGGATCATCATATCATGATAGGACTTTGTCTGTACTGTTATAGTGCAACACTGCAAGTATCATCCTTGGTTTGTCAGTACCAGCTGGTACTCGCAGGTCTACTGCAACAATTGGCGGCAGGTTTCCTCTTGTCATAAACTGATAAGCCATGATACAAAGAAGATACTTTACTCTCTCCCTGCTGGATTAGCCACAGAAACTGCTCTTCAGGGCATCTCCAGTTGCCTCCAGCATGGATAGGGTTAAATGTGGCTCTCAAGCCTAATTTATAAACAACAAGAAATCCTTCAGATCAACTTCTGCTTTATCTCAAAGGACCCCGTCCCGCACTTGAGGACCTGTCCTGCTATGAGCCGAGAGGACGGGGAGCTGAGGTCGTCCACGTTGCTGTTGATGCTGGCGTCGATGAGGAACTTCATGCCGGTCTCAAAGCTGATCTTCTGGAAGGGCGCGGGGTTGTTGTTGATAGCCAGTCGGTTCATGCCCTTGTACACGCCCTCAAACGTCATGTAGTCTGTCAGCAAAGACAGGTGGCGGTAGTTCACGTCGATGCCGTATGCCGCAAACACGCGGGAAATCTCCTGAAGTGATGCAATTTGACAAGATGTATAGAAGGACAACACCATCAGGGTTAATTCAAAAGGAAATAATAATTAATGACAAAAAAATAGGATACTGTGTGTATTTGTAATTGAATGAGCTAGGGAAATAACAAATGAAAGAGAAGTTTATAACATAGGCATTGTTTAGAATTAATGAATGATTCAGACATACTCATGAACAAAATAGAAAGATGACAGACAAGTGGAAATGTATATCAGAATTCATTCAAAATGAAACACCACAATTGTGTGGTCCTACATTTCCAGTTGAATGGCTGAATGCAGCAAGATAAACTTGCTTACAACTGTGAGATGTTAGATTTTATGAGTGCTTCAGATCTATTCACGACATATCCCTAGTACGACTATCAAAATGCCTTGGTAATGGGCCTCTTTACTATTGGACATTCTATTCTGGCCATACCCTGTTTTGCAAATGTCTGATAGTAAACATGGTAAAGGGGGCCATTATCACAATGTTTAGCTAGGTGAACAAGACATATCCCACACAAATGAGTATTAGAGTGTTCCATATTTACAGGCTTCAGTCAATTAGTGGCTATAGTGCCACATCTGTTTCTAGTTCAGTATGACGAGGAACTGTACATAATGGAAAGAGCCAGAAAGGTGCTGCCAGATATGACTGTAATTATAAGCTGTTATCGTTCATCATACTTCACCATCAGCTGCATGTGTGTGCGTGGGGGTGGGAGGGGTGTGTCCGTGCGTGTGTGTGCGTGCGTGTGTATGTGTACCTGGAGTAGGACTCTGGAGGCGGCCTCTATGCCGTACACAGCGGCGAAGGCGTGGACATCGTTGGTGTACAGCTGGTTGAGGTCCAGGATGTCACAGTACTTGTACATCTCCTGGAACACACGATGAGGATAACAACGTCAGGTAGTCTGGAAGTCTACAATTACCAACACTTTGTCACCTCAGTATCAACCCTTGTCTGACATTGGCAACAAATATATCACTACAGCTATACATACTTCTACTTCCTTTCTGTCATACACTATCACCATTTATTACATAAATGCAGTGAAATACCACGTTTTATCAGTGGAAATAACAGGTGTTATTTTTCACTAGTGAAAA
>JAUTBV010125750.1:0-12633 GCA_032361325.1 Lepetodrilus fucensis
CGCTGAATGTTGCAGTAAACCTGCGAGCACCGACTGGTACTGACAAGACCAAGGATGATAACTGCATTGCCACTCTAGTCAGTGCATCCTATCAATATCGTGTCAGAAAGGTAACTTTAGCGAACATTGATGCTGGGCCCCCTGGGCAGGATTTGAACTGGGAACTTTTGGCTCCGAAGTCCAACACTCTACCACTGCACTACATCCCGCTATTCAGGGTGTTATAGTAGCTTGCAATATTACTAGTTCATATAATGGCTTGTCAGTTTATGGCAGGAGCAAACCTGCAACATCTGTAGCACTGACTGTTGCAGTAAACCTGTGAGCACCAGTTAGGTGGGGCGGGTGACAATTTACCATTGTGTTACTGCCAGCCATCTCGTTTATCTATGGTGGACTAAATAATAATAATAATAATAATAATAATAATAATAATAATAATAATAATAAATAATAATAACAAATAACAAACATAATTATAATAATTTGCATTTACAAATCAACATTATTAAAAATTAGGAAAAGAAATATTCTAAAATATTTCCCATTCTGCGAAAAAACCCAAAAAAACCACAATTAAAACAAAACAATTAAAACAAAAAGGTACTTTAAAAGTAAAAGTCGCTTTGTGTTTAAACTTCAATGAAATTGAAATTTTAAAGAAAGAAAAAAGTGTGCCAGAGAAACCAATTTCAACTATATAATTGAAGAGAATATCTTAAACGCTGGAAAAGAGCTAAAAAAAAAGAGGCAGCATTTTAGCAGAGCCACACACAGCGGAAGCGCAAAGTACAAAATCATTCTGGGGCTGGAGTGGGACACCTATAGATTTGGGAGACTGTATCAACCGTGAACTTTAGACCCGACTCATGAAAATGATATAAGGAATGATATACCCGGTAAAGTAATGTCACAAATGATAGATGTGTGGATGATTGTAATGTATGGCTATCCCAACTGATGACGATAAAACCATATTTGCCCAGCTATCACCTAGAAATGTCTGAAGTTCAACAACAACTATATCTCAAACACAACTCCATAACAACCACAAACAATCCACAAATTGCTTCTACGAGAAGCCATGAATAAACCACAGCCATTGTTTTCAATCCATGAGAAAGGGGGGATAATATTCAAACTATTGTTGTTTAACAATGGTGACAATCACATATGCAACTCACCCAATTTGAATCTTCCTTTATGGGATTGAATATTTTAGAAAATAATGTATTAAATTACGCCGGCTATAGCAGGCTTATATCACATGTCAATGTAAACTATGTCTTTTTTTGTACATACTATTTGTTCAAAACCATTCAATATACATGTATATGTCAAAGTACTAATTGTACACATTTATTTGTCAGTCTGTCCAACTAAAGATTAGGTAATTATTTCAAACCACGTCAAATTTCACAGCACTCCAAAACGGGTTATTTCACAGCAATATTGAACACAGCCACCATGCCAATGTCTTTTCGAAATGTTGTCAAACCGACGGTCAAGCACATGTTTACAAGCAAGTGCGCCGGGCTACGACCAGCGAGAGAGGCACATGGCTACAGCTACAACTACAACTACCACACTCATCCTCCCAAGAAGCAGCAATACAACACAAGACTGGACTACACTAGAAGGCTTTCCCAGATCCAGGACCCATGTTGTGAGTAGTTTGTGTCGATGGTCACATGATCACTGGAACGGACTAGACCAGCGATAATTTTGTTTCTAACCAATGGATGTACTGACAAGTTTCCACTACAGCATATTAATTAATATCTTATGTTCTGAATAACCTATACATAAATCTTTTATAATATTATTTTCCTTTCCACTAGTAAATAGTTTACTTCGTATATATGTAGGTCTCAGGCCCCCATGTACATTTGTAGTTTCACATAAATGCAGAGATTATGGTACATAAAGTCTTGATGTACAGGGGCCCTATTCTCGAAACGTTCTTACAATCTTCTTAGCCTAAGAATGTTCTTAACTTTATCTTAAGGATACCTACAGCATGAGCTATTCACGTTCTTAAGCCAAGAAGATCTTAAGAAGTTTCGAGAATAGGGGCCCAGATCTTTAAGTAGTTGTAATTCACTGTATATGGATCAAGATGATGATGTCTAATATTTTCTACAATTCGCCAATCTGATTAAAAAGTACATTTACAATATATTTCTTTCCAAAATAAAGAAATTAATATTACATACATAAACATTATCAATACTACTAGTTTCTTGAGATACTAATACTTGCCATTTTTAGAAGAAATCAGCTGATCATGTGACCACTCAACAAGCACCAATCAACTACTCGGACGGAGGAAAGGGGGGGGGGGGGGGATGGGTGGAAGTGCAAGAATATGACTACAAACCCAAACTACTTGAGGAATTTTTCCTCCATGCAAACTCTTGTCTGCTGCCATGCCTGGGGTAGCTACGGTGGCTGGGATCGCACGAGGCGGACAGCGGCTTCTGGGTGCTTTGCTTATCCTTATTTTCCCAAAGCTTTCGCAAATGATTGTATGTGCTAACTAAACAAGTACAGTCTTTTGCAGCGACTGAAAACAACAGGAAATCAAAGAAAAGGTCACACATAAAATGAAAAACAACGCAATCAGAAAACACAAAAACCTGGTGACATTTTGAAATCATACCGAGTTGCAAACAAAAAGGAAAGCGTTGGTGCAAGCAACTAGTTCATGCTTAATTGGCAACGGAAGATAAGAGAAGCATGCTTTCTTTGGTTTGTTTAGTGACGGGTATGAATCTCATGCAAAGGAGGGAAGTTGGAATGATTCTTGTGACATGCTCAGGAGGTGTCGGAATGTCGTCATTGTAACAGGAACTAACGTGAGTCGGTGCTCGGACATGTTTTATTGTGGAAGACAGTGAAGAGGAAGGAATAAACAAATATTTTCCATGTAAAGCTCTGTCACGTAAAACTACTACAATATTAATTTCTTGAAAAAGAATTATGGTTTGTATATTCTCATAGAAATGAAAAATATTTAACAAAGTAAATAATGCAAACTGTTTCCCCAAGCCAATAAAATCAACACAATTATTGTACTGGAAATACCACATTTAAAAAAGTAAAAAATGACTCCAATATTCAAATATTCAGAATTAATATGTCATGGAAAATCCAGAACCTGAGTAGAGCTGCCAAGTAAAAATAGGTTCTGTATGACAATTCAATTCGTCAATTAATATATGATAGGAAAATTGCCAAATCTTGTAGCCTCTAATATTTGTAAGATATTAAAGAAGTCTGAGTCACTACTATCATGAAAGCTTAGCCCATATATTAATCTGGGCTCGGCTAATAAGAATACGTACAATGTTAAAGACATAAATAACCCGCACACCAATAATTGGTCATAAAGTTGTACTAACTACAATGTCAAATATAAAAATGTTTTCAATTGAATAACTGGTTCACATTTAATTCTGGATTCAGAAAGACACTTTCTTACCAAAATATTTGAAAAAAAAATCCAAAAGAAAAACTGCCAACATTTGTACAAGTCCATAGTGATCTATAATAGTGATCTATAATAGTGATCTAACAAAATGCCATGGCAACATGCACACATAGAAACTTAACAAGAATGCAAACGAAAAACAAGCAGGGTTGCGGTATGTTTAGCAAGCAGTGCAAGCAACAGTAAGATAAAACTTGCCTGCATCATGCTACTGCAGTGACAGGGAATAAAACAGGTACAGTAATTAGCCGTCGACATCCAGTACAACATTGCAGTACACAGTATAGGCCAATATCAGAAGTCGGGGGAAAAGTAGGTTCATAGGTCGGAAAGATATCGAGTGGTTGGGGATGCGTAGGACCGGGTATCATTTTTTAAACTCTCGTATCCACTATGAGACCATAGCGCTCTTGAAAGTGTATGATCCCCCATGTAAAGAGATAGTTATGAGAGTCCTTATGGTCTCGTAGTAGATACAAAAGCTTTGTGAACCGATACCCAGGAATTTGTTTCGGGAGGAATTTATGTTAAGCATGCTTGTAGTAATAAACGTAATAGTAACATTACAAATAAGATATAATATTAGTTAGTTAACTTAAAATTGGTATTAATTGTACAAGAAAGTGCATTCTTTTTTTCAAATGAACACATTGCTTGAAAAATATCAATATTTCAGAATTGTCTACTCTTTCAGTGCACAGTGTACATATTTCTCACCTAATGGTAAGAGAATGGATTGGCCAGATTATACAGTATGATATCTAAATCTAGCAGAGAAGTGTAATCATTTGTTAGTATAAAAAGCAGTCTTTCCCACAACCATTTGGATACATTGAGCAGTTTGATAGATGTCATAGATAATCGCATCAAAGATGAACATTATTATGAACATTAAATGAATTCTCTACTGGAGATGTTAGCATAGTCACAATAACTCAACATGGCATATTATCAAAGAAAGCCTCAATATAAAGTGATGGAAAGTTTGCCTTGTTCGAGTCTACTCTGATGATCACAGTCTGACCACAGTTATGATTTAAACATATTTTATTGCACAAACAGTACAAAAGGATTGGTACATAAGCCAGTGCGGCTTGTGCCGGTACTGATCCCTATTGGCCCACAGTTATAGTTATTGGTTGTGATGGCAGTCCCATCTGAGAGTGTCAGTGTTGTGTTATCATGAAGTAGTTTGGGATGGAGACACTAGCGTCGGATGTAATTCTTAAGTACATGCGGTTTTTTTTGGCCTTGCCCGGCAAGGTGTGCCAAGTGCTGTTTGAGTTACTTCCGGTGGCTAGACTACTTGGGCGTTTTCGATTATATTATCCTCGTTGTCAGATAAATTCATGACGTCATCACACACTCTGACAACGATCCACAGCGTTCTATTTAGAAATCCTCGTTCTCCAAGTACTCCGACAACAAAATCGAAAACGCCTGTATTTATGCGCGCGCAAAGTGGCATACGCCGGCAGAGTAATCGAGCAGCTCTGTTCTTATTGTTTGTTTACAACCTGAGAGTTACATCAACTGCGCATGCGTTGATCCGACGCTAGTGTCTCCATCTCAAATGCACCCATGGAGTAGTGTGCAGTATTTCCTAATAGATCATCTGACAACACTTGTTTTAGAGAATATAGATGTCGGCAGTAGGAGTATTTATTGTATGGATAGCCTTCCAAAACATAGGTAAGGCTGCGATCATTACAGAAGACTCAAGACTAAAAAGAATAACAAACTATTTCTTACTGAATCTCTTAACTAATCCATCTACTATTTATTCATTGACAAAGCAAGACTCTGCTATAAAATATATTTAATATAATAGCACAGACGCTATTTCAGTATTTGTAAAAACTATCTATTTTACAAGTGCCAAAATGACAATGTATTTCAAAACATACCAATGCTAATTTAGCATAGCGATTTTGGCTAAACACTACAAGTAGTTCCACTCGAGGAGTCTTCTTATTAAAGCAAATACACTACTGGAAATAATGTAGTAAATTCAGCTGTATAAGCTCAAGCCAAGCAAAGAAATACTACCTAATTGGACTCTCTGCACAAATTCTTAATTTTGATAAAAGTTCCGAATGTAATAGTTTTCCAAAACACAACAATAAAAATAAATTTGACTCAACAAGACTTCATACTTGCTAACCTAAGTATACCAGAACACACCTGAAACATTGTCACTGAGGGAGTGTTTTAGACCAACAGGGCAATTCCATTGTCACGGAGGGAGTGTAGGGAGGGTACATATACACACTGAGAACTATTCCTACCTGATGCGCTGTGGACGCTCCCCGCGCTGCCATTTCCGCCGCCCACTACCCCGCCTATCGGGGGCACGAGACCGGGCGGGGGAGGGGGCGGAATGCCGTCCACAAAACTTCCGACGTAGCTGGTGTTGTCGGTGCTGGTGTAGCTGTACGGAGGGATGTAGCTGAGGTTCTGGGGCAGGTAGGTGGAGCTGCTGTATGGGTACTGGTGGTTCCACGCTGGCGGGGGGAGTGGCGCCAGAGTGTCGCGGTCCGCCTCCGACACAGAGTCCACGTCCTCCAGGCTCAGCGACGTCAGATCTGCACATGGTCACAAGGCGTGGGATTAGAGTCACGTGTAATCATCCCTATGTGTAATAGTGCATTGCTAAGCTGGTGTTGGATAACAAATAATGGATGATATTGTCTCCTAAATTTGGCTAGGAAAGTGATGATTATAGCTTATAGACTAGTATGTATGAACTAATGAATTAATGTATTACATTGCAGTGGGAATATTTCAACCATACATAACGACGCACAAACTAGTAAATAATTCAGTTACAACATAGAAAAGATTACTAGAATTATCTCAAAATTTAAAACTATCAATCACAATATTGTTGGATTATGATCCAAGTACAAAAATCAAGCCAAATCAATAAATATTTCTTCGAAAAGGATAGAATCAATTGACTTTAAAATATCATAAATTCATCTGCAATAGCCATCATCAAAGCAATTCCACATATCAGAAAATAACAGCCAAATGTTCATCTCACCAGGGTACTGCGGTGGACCTGCAATGCAATAAATATATCTTGTTAGATAATATCTCGTAAAATATCAACATATCTCATCTTCCACACACACCCAGTACATGTTATGTTAAGAATCCTGTATTGAATAGCTTCAATTGAGTTATTGTTTTACGTCTCAACGGGACTATTTCACCCACACGTTATGAAGAAGAGATGAAGCATACATTTCTTTAGTTATAAAGATTATAAATCTTAGGAATGTGAATATGGAGTTTATCTTAGGAAAGAAATAGAGATAATTATCAAAAGAAATATGGAAATGAAGCATATTAAATTTCTTCTTCTTCTGAATGAATGAATGTGTTAGGTCACAGCAGGAATATTTAACCTATACGTGACGACCTTTCAAATAATACACAGAAACTATCACTCAGTATCTCAAGTGTCCCTACCACAGAGGTCGCCAAACACGTAGTAGCACTGTTCTGAGAACGTCAGCTTGTTGACAGTATGTCGGATGTAGCCAGCTTTCAGCAGATTACACGCGTATTTCCTGGCATCTCTCCGGTCAGCGAAACCCTCCACATGTGTAAATAGCCAGTCTACGAGATCCGAACCTGCCAGGGAGAGAAAACATGAGTGTGAGTGACACTGAAATATCAGCATGAGTGACACTGAAACATCTGTATGAGTGACATTGAAATAGTTGATAGAGAAAACCTGAAATGTAAGTACTGTGGTAACACCGATAAAGTTGACATAAAATAATGCATTTTGTCCAGAAGACTGTTACGACCTTTTCATGATTCGCAAGCTTGAAAGATAGTGTCACATGCTTCCACCTATGAGCAATATCCCGCCTATCATAACAGAAAACAATTTTTCTCCCTACTGACCTATAAAAGCATTTGGTATTGTTATTTTGAGCCACATCCGGTCTCTGATCTCCAGGCCCGAGTCAGGCTGTGCCATTGCCTTGACGACGGTTGCCATGTCTGTGTTGACCGTCAGATTCAGATCATCAAACCCTGAAACAAATCACAAACATATCACACATAAATCACAGACATATCACGCACAAACCAGACAGCACACACAAACAAATTAAAAAAAAATAAAAATACAAAATACAAACACAAAAAAAAAAAACACAACTTTTACAATACATACTGCATAGATCGATTTTGATTCATAATACACGCTATAACATCTCAAAGCTCTACATAACATAATTTCTTCACTGATGCCAGACAGTTCTAAAACCTAGGTGTGACTTGTCACTTACGTTCAGACTCTGGTATAGAGCTAGTGAGAGAGGAGCTGGTTGACGTCATGTTGCTGATGGAGGTGCTGGGGCCGCCACGCCCCATGTAGTGTTCCCGCATCGCCGTCGTGTGGGCCACCCACGCTGATGGGTCGATGGGCCGCACGGGTTCCTGCCTCGGCACTGTGAAGTAACCCTTGGGGTTCGGGTCCCAGCATTTAGCTACGACTAGTGTGATTGGACTGCAAGAAAAATAGTTTTAAAACATTTATAATATTTTGTGTGTATATTTTGAATTGTACTGAACATGGAAACAAAAAATTGAAATGGAAGGATACAAGATTAGAAGTATGACTGCGAAAGGAGTCATAAACCTACATGGTTAAACTATTTGAATAAACAAATATAGGTGTTTGGACGGCCATTTTGGATATTTATATGAGAATAGGAGAAGGGAGATAACTTACCCTGGTTTTTGTACGGCTTCACGTAATGTTCGAACTGCATCGTCATTGCTCATATTTTCAAAACTGATTCCATTTACTTCCAGGATCATGTCCCCTGGTTCAATGCGGCCATCTTGAGCCACAGCGCCCCTGTAACAGGAAGTGAAGAAATATTTCATTTTAAAAATCATGCATATATATATTTTTTAATTTAAACTTTCATAAAATTTATTATTAAAACATTTTTATTTATGTGTTGTGCCACTTTCAAGATTATTTTGCTCCCATGATGACTTTGCACATGTTTGTACGTACCCTTTCATAATAGAGCCCACATATATCCCTCCATCTCCCCCCTTGTTGCTCTGGCCCACAATACTGATTCCTAGGAAGTTTACTGTATCTGTAACACAAAATAAAGAACAAATGTTAAAACGATACAAAAATGATAAAATGAAAGATCATCAGAATTTTTATCAAATATATTATATATATTTATTACTTTACAGTTTGCAATGTCTCCAACTTTCCAGCAAATTAAGACGTAAACAGAATTAGTTTAAACATATTGTTCATTAATTATTTAGTAGAATGACAATCTGTAACAATAGCTGAACAGATGTTGTAACACACACACACACACACACACACACACACATGACCAACTCGACTTACCCATATTAAGTGTAACTGTTATTATGTTTAGAGACATTGTTGAATCGGTTATACTGCTAAATGATGATGCCTAGAAAACACAAAATACATAATGAAGAATCAATTTTCACATAAATAATCAAATATTACTTTAAATAGATATCTCAATATTATATAAATATAATATTTGTATTATAAAATCAGATTTTCTCATACAGTAAATCTTTGAAAGTGAACATTTATCGCTTGTGAAACATTGAGCACTTTCAATAGTCAGCATACATGAAGATATACTAGTATGCTACAATGTATTATAATATTTCCTTACTCGGCTGATAGGTGGTGGTCGATGTCGCCTCCTTCGTTTCCGATGACGACCGTACCGTGATGACATTCCTGTTGTGTCGGTTACCGTTGAAAACCTGAAGCAAACACCTCATACAAAATATATTGACTCAATGTAAATTTACATTGTACATGTTCCTTGAAAGTCATATTAATTAATAATATTGCAATCAGTATTCTAAAAAGAAAAAGAAAAAAGAAAAAGAATGTTTTCCTTCTAAAATTTTAATCAAAATGAATTCCTTATAAAGTCACGATCAGTATTCTAAAAAAAAAAAAAATGATATAAAAACTAAAACTAATTAATAAAAATAATAAATGATTTAATATTTTTTCCTCCATTATATTTGGCAAATGATCAATGTTTTGTTGGCGTGTGTGTGAGCTATGTACCTGCTGTCGTCCTCGGAATCGAAGAAACTGGTGGTTTCCAGGTCACTGCTCATCATGGTGGACGTCTCGATGTACTGTTGATGAGGGATTCCGGGCCGATCTCGATGTCGCTCATGTTTTGCATGACCGTTGATTCGGGGAGCTGGAAAACAAAACAAGGAAATGTCAACAGAATGTCAAAAATTAAAACTGTGCAAATCCTATTAGCATAAACAGGTGTTGGATGAACATTTTTTAATATGTTGTCGTGACAGAGAAGGGATATAACCTACCCTGCATTAGGATAACTAATAATAACATTTCAGAAGAGTAATATGAAAAGCTGATTTTAATTATTTCACCTATATGCAACGAGAGATTTAACCCTCTCCCTGCTGAAGGTGACTTAAGTTGCCCGATCACATGCAGAAATAGAACACTTTGATTTTATTCAGCAGGTAGAAGGTTAACACAGAATCATGAAGTAAGGTTTAGGCGTCCGACATATTTCGTCTTCACTAATTTTCATAATTAGTTTTTCTTGCAGATTTTAATTAACTTTCAAGATTTACTTCCTCGCACTAACTGCTGCAGTAAAGAATCAAGTCCCAGCCGGTACCCATAAACCAACAACGACAACTTTCCGTATTTACTGACTAGCTACGGCTGAACATCACGGACAGTCAGCAGCAGAGGACTGGCTACCATAGCAACCAGACGGTCATCCTCCAGTCTCCATGGCAACACATGTTGAACATCTCCAACGTGGTCGACGCCTGGTAATGGTGACGATGAATGGTGACGATGAATGGCGTCAGTAGGACGACCCTGAGGCTTAAACTCGGGGAATGAGGACACGACGGTCGACTGGACCTCGTCATCGTCTGGACAATACTCTACTTGAAATCCTCAACTTCAGTATCCTCATCATAGCCTCCTCTATGTGAAACCTTTACAAGGCCCCAGCTCGTGTACGGACATGTTTACATCCTGGCGCCCCACACGGCTACAACGCCAGCAGGACAGGACATCAACTAACACGGAACAAAACGCTCATCACTAAAACAAAACAAAACAATTCTTCAACACAACTGCTGATCATTTGGCACAATTCGCCTACAGTCTAGTTATTATAATACTGGAATTGTTTGCACGAGGGTGGGCGAGCTGCAACTGACCAATAGCCTCCAGTTAGATCCAGGTCAGCTCAAGGTCAAGCTCAAGGTCAAGCCCAGACATATGTAGGAGGAACAGTTAGGTCAGTTCTAACTCGCATCTACGTCCGAGCGACGGGTGAGCCCGGGTCAGTTCTAACTCGCATCTACGTCCGAGCGACGGGTGAGCCTCGTGCACGTTTGGGAGTAAGCATTTGGTGATTGCAATGTACACGAGTGTATTTGGCCAGCAGCAGAACCCCGAGTGATCTGACACTTGTCCAGGGAAAAGTCGGGAAGTTTTCTTCAGCCTCCAGAGGTCTGCCAGATGGAGGAGGTCACGGTCAAGGAGGTCGACACACTCTCCCACTGTCGGACAGACACAGGAGACTGACAGATAGACAGACACGGACACGTGTCACGGCTTCTTCGGATTGCGGTCACCGTTCAGCAGTGGCACAGCGGACTTCTTCCCTTCGCGGTTTGACCCTGCAACAAGACGGGGAGAACAACACATCAGATAGGTAGATAGTGATAGATAGGTAGTAGAGAGATAGACAGATAGGTAGATAGTGATAGATAGGTAGTAGAGAGATAGACAGATTGTGCTTGCTTTGCAGTGGGCAAGTGAGTGGTTTGATTATGGAATTTAACACCCAGGAATATTTCACCCATTTGCAGTGGGAATATTTCAGCCATAATCACAAGTGAATGCCTGACTGTCTGTATGTAGGAGGAGAATATCTGATTGACAGACTCGAGTCCAGCAGCTGCTGAACGCGCCTCACCCTTGTATCTCTTCAGTGCCTTTGCTCTCTCCTCCATGTCGTAGTACCACACTGTGATAGCATACCTGAAACATTGACCATACAGTTACATACCGGAAACATTGACCCGGAAACATTGACCATACAGTTACATACCGGAAACATTGACCATACAGTTACATACCGGAAACATTGACCTGGAAACATTGACCATACAGTTACATACCGGAAACATTGACCATACAGTTACATGCCGGAAACATTGACCATACAGTTACATACCGGAAACATTGACCATACAGTTACATGCCAGAAACATTGACCATACAGTTACATACCGGAAAACATTGACCATACAGTTACATACTGGAAACAATATTATAGAATTACATACTCGAAACATAGAAAATTAGACAAAGTGTCAAGAGATCAGAATTGCTATTAAGACTAGTGTTGGATAACATAAGAAACAGTGACATTTTAGAGATTAACCCTCTCCCTGCTGGATTAGGCAACAGCACTACTCTTTATGGCATTTCCGGTTGCCTTCAGCAGGGAGAGGGTTAAAGTACAGTGTAGGACAGGAGTTGGACTATTAGTATTACTACTACAAACTTGTAACAATTGATAGTGTTGTGGAAGGCACATATTAAATGGCTTGCTGGGACACCGAGCGACGTCAGCAGTTAGCAAGGCCGGAGCTGATCGTCATGGTGATTGAGGTGACCACAGGTGGTCGTCATGGTTACCTGTTCCTGCTGGCCGCCTTGACTTCGTGGGGGTTCCGCCGGTCAGACCAGAAAAACAGCAGTCGGTCAAATACGGGCTCGATGCTGGCGACGCGAGTGTTGCCCTCTGGGTAAATCTGCAGTAGTCCTCCGTGCCTCTGTCAACAACAACATCGGATGTCACGCGTGTAACTTCCTAATTGTTTTGTAGCATCACTACTGGACACTCGTCCAAGCGGACATATTTCCAAGGTTATTTCCCATTATATACTACAATACATTATATACTACTTTTTTTATTTTTTTTGGTATTGGGGTTTAAAGTCGCTTTCTAGAATCTTTCACTAATATCACGACTTGTCAGTTTTAGGGCAGGAGGAAACCC
>JAUTBV010125761.1:0-12633 GCA_032361325.1 Lepetodrilus fucensis
TTACTGACAAGTGCTGAAAAATACTGACAAATGTTGTATTTATTACTGAGAAACCATTAGTGGGGTTGGCAGGTCTGGTTGCTCGATTGTTTTGATTTTGGTCTGCCATTTTGTTTTTATTTTACAACTTTTCAAAACATTCTAAAAAGTGGTACATGATCAGTCGTTTTTAGGGGAAAACAATTTAAAGATTCTAAGATTCAGTTTTCCTCAATTACTTTGTTTACATCACTACTGGAAGTTCTTGTTTGCAAAATGCAAAAAACCCATTAAAACGCTGGCGTGGCAGTGGCACTATACGTCGTACGACAAACATCTATTACGCTTGTTGGGAAGGAATGATATGCAACCTGTACGTAGCTTGTGGTCCATTGTGTTGCATTAACGTGGCTTGTTTCATTAAAACCAGTGTTGGGACTTGCACATGGCGCTGTAAAGGAAGGTAAGTGCTTGCATTGGGAAGGAATGATTGCAACTTGTATGTACCGTAATTACTCTAATAATTAGAACAGGGGAAAATTAATAGGTGTTTGAATTATAACGGAAATAGGAAAATTGAAAATGATCAGTGTTCATATAATTAGGGACAGCCACATTAAAATACCAAATACTGGTATGGTTGTAAATAAAATGGTAAATAAATGAACTAAGACCAACAAATTATTTGAAAAACAACTGTATTCTAATGATTAGAAATTAGAATTTACATTTTGTTTTGGTCATGTTCATATTTTTTGGGTCAGATTTATTTTTATTTTTGACAATTAATTTAGGTGTTTGAATTATTAGAGGGTTCGAATTATTAGAGTAATTACGGTAGCTTGTGGTCCATTGTGTTGCATTAAAAGTGGCTTGTTTCATTAACCCCAGTGATTGGACTTGCACATGACGTTGTAGAGGATGGTAAGTGGTTCCAGCCCTAGCTTCCAACCCTGCCAAGCTTTGGGTGTTGGGAACACCACCAGCGGAATCAGTGCTATGGTCTCAACACTATAGCAGTGACACACCCGTCTGGCCAGTGGTCCATTGTGTAGTTAGTTCTTTGTTGTACAGAGGTTTACGTTACGTGGAGATTATTAACCGATTGTCTTTATATATCGTCTATATCCTGCATTTATGGATAAGCTTTGTATTAGGCAAGCTTCAGAAAGTCAAATACAGAGAGATTATTCCTGAATGCAGGATATGGAAGATGTAAGGAATATACTCTGAAGAGGCGCCAATATGTTAGCATGCATGCAGTTTAGTCCGAGGCGCTAACATATTGGCGCATCTGAGGAGTATATTCCACTTAAACATAAGATCGTACAATGCATTGTCTGACTTTTACATATTGGCGTACGTGCTTGCTTGCTTATTGGCTTATTGCTTACATGGACAAAGTTATTGGATTGAAATCTATGTTTAAATCTAAAGACACAAGGTTAATAATCTCTTTATCATCTAATGTCAAGCTTAAAGACTTGTCTCCACTAGTAGAAAATATCAACGTGTGAATCAACATTTAAAAGATAACAGCTTAAAGAACGGTTCTTATTACAAATTGTAAACACATTAAATGCCGTCGATTAGCACATCTAGATCATAATTGTCATCTTGTTTACTATTTCCATATAGTAGCATCTATGAATAGTAGTATAACGTCCGATGTCATGATGTCACACACGGTCAAAGCTCCCTAATTTGCATAGTTATTAGTCAGACAAAGTAGCATGATACACGAAATATCTGTATACTTGCTTGTTCTCATAAACCTACTTCAATTGCATTCTTATTTCTGGATAGTTCAAGGCACATTGTAATTTGGTAACATTTAATAAATACAATGTTATTTTTCATGCGAGTAATATCTTTGGAGAAAATTCCCCCCCCCCCCCCCGACAAAAGCAGCATGTAAATAAAGTCCTTATTGAACTTTCCATTAGATGATAAGTTTGTTATAGTTTTTAGGTTTGCATACAAGGAGTCATTGGACAGTGAGTAGTACATTCACTCAACACAGTTTTGTTTGGTCACTAGGTAATGGGTTAGTTAAGAGCATTGCCAGACATCGTGGAATTATAATAAGGTGTATATTGTTATTTGAAGATTATTCTTGTATGTTTATGTTTGCTTACAGCATTAAAAAGTACCTTGAAATTGCCCGATGCACACTACTGAAACTGTCTTAAGATATTTTCTATTCATTTTCATTTGGTCATTTGTTTGTTCTGGCAGTGCCCTTGTACATATTTAAAATTTTAAATATTTTAAAAACAAAACAATTTATGATGATGTTTATTTGTTTGTGTTCTTTCAGATTAATCACTGATTATTTGAAATGTGAAAACATTTAACATGTTTAATTTATTCAGATTTTGTAGATGATTTACAGTTTCTTCTTTTTGAAGAACGTAAATTATGTTCACAATCTGATAAGGTTTAATGTTTGCAAAGTTGTGATATTTAAGTTGTACATGAATCTACACATGCACAAGTAATTGTTTGGACTTGTTGCATTACTACAGTGATCATTGTTCAGTTATTAACTTTCTAACCAGTGAATATAGAGTTAATAACTTTCTAACCAGTGAATATAGAGTTAATAACTTTCTAACCAGTGAATATAGAGGCTACTGTATGTATTCACACCTACAATGTTCGATCCTTTCATACCGGTTGACCATGTTGATGACTGATTGCTAGTACCACCCTCACTTTCATACAATGTTTGAATTCACATTTAACCCTCTCCATGCTGGAGGCTACCAGAGATGCCATATACAACTGGGCTGGATTAGGTACAGGCACTGCTCTTTAAAGGGCAAAACCATAATGATTTAGGCCTATCCGCTAAAATTGGAAATAAATAAAGTGTTTTGCATCAGTTTATGTATTGACATTGAATATAAATGGTAATTATTTTTATAAAGATTGTTCTTAGATGAAAAATGGTAACTTAGTAATAGTATCGACAACTGAATATGCACCAAAACAAGTCATCGCTTATCGTACTTGTTGTCCGTGTACCGCGTGCTGGTCTTCTACAGTATCTATGAAGTACAATGGATTCAGATTCAAGTTCCCACATTATGTAAGGGGTACACACAGGGTTACAATACACTACACAACTAGCTATACTAGTGGATCTAAAATGCTTTGAAATTCAAGCATTGGCGATGGTAACAAAATTAATATTCATCAGTTGTGTTACTATCTGTTTTAAATGGCACGTAATTCATGTAGAAAACTAATCTCAACTTTGCCTACGCTATTGACCTTACACTAGCCAAGTGAAGCCTCGCCCCCCTCGAAATGTCCGGCAAGCTTTTCCACGTGCGAATCATGCAAACAGACGATAGGGTCCATTTCTTCCACTCAACATGGTTTCACAATGTCATTTATACCTGAATACAAAGTTGTCACCTGCATTATGATAGCCTTGCAATATGTTGTTTGTCGGACACTTGCCACATGGCTAATCAAGTTATTCTCAGCTATAAGTGTACCTGTATTCTGATTGGCCGATGGGTATCATCACGACCTGGGAGATAGACAGCTGCGTAAGGTTAATTGTGACAGCTGCGTAAGGTTAATTGTGATGTCACGTTACTTGACATCACTTGTAGTTTACACTACGAAACTTCAGGCAATAGTAGAAAGCCTACATTAGGTACCACGCCATTATTTAGTAAGTATAAAGGTATTTTTGACATGTAGATTGTTGATATATCCCATTAATCCTGGCCTGCTTCGAATGCATGTGTCCAAACCAGCGAAATATGTGAATTTTCAATTGGGTAGCAATCAAAGAATACTGGCGCTCGGTACAAGGATGTGTCATGGACGATTCCGGATGTGTCTAAATTTGTGTTATTTCAATTTAAAAAATAAAATACAAGTAACTAAAAACAGCAATATTTTTATATATTTCTGAGAAGATAATAATATAATCTATATTTAGAGACCATACAAGTTTTGAAAAATATACTTAACCAACATTGTGACCTTGCCCTTTAAGGCATCACTAGTAGCCTCCAGCATTTAACATGGTTAAAGCAGAGCCATCTCTCTGCAGCCAATTAATTGGATTAGCAAATGCAGGTGTTATGAATTGGGACCATCAGCAAGATGCATTCTGTGTAATTCAGCATTGCACTGTAGACATACCATAAAATCATTTACTCGGATGACATGGGCCCTGTACTGCCATTGATTGATACAGAACGGGGGTGTTTCTTGGTTATTTGCGCATTTGTTTTGTTTTGTTTATTTATTAGGTATAACTTTCATCTACATTTAAACATATATCCGGTAGTTGATCTTGGCATCAGCATGAGTTGTTGGACTATTCAAAGACGTTGCCAAGTTTGTGTTAGGAGTAATATCAGCTTTTATCCAATCAGTCATTCTTCTCATCCATGTTCCAGTATTGAAAAACAATAATGTATAAAACTAATGCTAGTGGAATAAACTATCTGATAATTATTTGAACTTTATTTTAATTGCATAAATTAAGTGTTGTATTTATTACTGTCCACATTGTATAACAACTTCTAGACTATAATGATGAATTGCAACTTGATGTAATTTTCCTACACATCACTGGCAGGGTTTACAAAAAATGCATTGGCTGGGAATAAATAGTTTTATTTTAGTTCTTCTTTTGTTTTTGCATTCCCATGAGCACGATCAGTGATATTATATATATATATATACCGTTACTATTACTTTTTTTTCTTGGTGAATAACATTTGCCTGAGTGAAAGCAGAGACCAATAATAGCATGCAAAATGTACATAGATTCCCTGCTCTTTATTGTATACAGTAGACCTCGCATATAACGGCCTTGCATAAACTGGACACTTGCCTATAACGTACTGAATCTTAAGTCCTGGTCCCGTCTAACACTAATTACGGCATTATACGTATAACAGACTTCACATATAACGGACAAAAATAGCTGGTCCCAGTGAGTATGTTGTATGCAAGGTCTACTGTATTTGCTGTTTGATCATAGCATGCAGGTAGCATGTTCTGCACTGACGTCAATAATTGTACGTCTTCAAACATTACCGTGTTTATTTTATTTCCAGTTCAAGGCCAGGCTATGGGTATGGCAGAAGATGCAGCGAAGAACGCAGCTGCTAAACATATAGTCGATTCTTCCAAGAGTGATTGAGCACGTGACTTGCTATCGTTTGGCAGAGGAGCACGCCGATTGCCGCAGTTTTCTTACCAGGGATGTTCCCATCTTGCTGTTGCTGTTACTGCCATGTTTGAATTGCCAGAATCCCGGACCAACACATGAATATAAGATTGCTCAATGTTTTGTACGGTCTCGTCAACATCACATGTTGTGACCTAAGCATGATGTAAGGGATCTTAATTCATGCTTGGGTATTCACAGTATGGTTTGAAATGTCTATAAATTATTGTTTAATTAATAATATGTATGTACAGTACAAGTATTCGAAAGTGCAAATTTTAGGGTTTTTTGTGTGGAGGAAAGCAATGTTGGTGCTGTGCAGATGTAATCCTTATAGTAATGGGACTAGAGTGTAGGTGTGGTGCTGGGACACATTGAGTTAGACGGTAATGGTCGCTGTGAAGTCTGCAATAACCACTTAGCCAAGTTTCAGTTGCATCAGGCATTGATATTAATACATTTGTTCTTCAATTGTGATGCCCATTTTCCTAGATAAGTATTGCCTCAAAACTTTAAAACACAGTATTTTTCATGTGGTGATGCATTTGCATTTTTGAATTTTCTAATGATTTTGCATGCATACGTTTAGAAAATTAATATGACCATGAAGTTTAATTAAAAGACCTTTTGCAATACCGGTAGTTCTACGGAGGGTATCAAGTTGGAACTCCTATCATATTCCTATTCCGCACTAGTCTGAGTTTCCATTGTACACTTGTCTTAGATCAACATTCTGTAGTGTACTGTACATATCTGTCCGGGTTGTTCGTGCAATTTGGTTGGATCTCTGTATCACCGGGCCTGCGTTTCACGAAAGGGGCGTATGATTTACGCTGCACGGATTTATATGTACTTCATGCTTTACGTACTAATATATGTCTGGCGTAAATGTACTCCCCTTTTCGTGAAACGCAGGCCAGCTGATCACTTGTTGGTCAACTCTTCTAGTGTAACTTATAATAAGGTGCATATCCTTCCCTGTTATTTATGTCAGCACATTGTAACTAATACTAAGGCTATAGTTATTTGAGTCCCTTGTTTACAGATTTTTCTGTTATGATTTCGACTCAGGGCGAAAATATGATAAATATAATTTGATATTTTTGGCATAGTATAAAACTCGTATGAAAGGTTGGCTGACAGAAAATAAATATAATTGATCAATAGATCTATAGCTGTCATTAGTTTTTATAAATGCCAGTACACATGACATATTCGTGTCAAAATCTAAGCAATCGGCTAGTTCCAACAGCCCTGAAAGATGAAGACTAATATCGCTTCGGTGTATGAAATTCCCTTCAACATTGTTGTCGATCATTGCCTGTCGGTCTGTTTCTGTTCAATGATGTTTATTTGACTTTTTCCTTCACCATTTATTATTTATTGTCTAAAGACCACCAATAAATACACTGTCGGTGGAATATAATAATAAAAGTAATTATTTTTATTTTCCAAATTGTAAAATAAAATCGGATGGGCGTTACTGCAAATCATGGAATCAAATAACTATGGCCTATTGTATGTATGTACCTTTGGCATGATCGGAACATGTTGTACCATTATTAATGCTCTCTGAAATAGTAATCTTTTGCAGTATAAATGATTGCATATGGGATGAAGCATGTCAACTGTAGGTTAGGCTTGCTTGTTTATTTTGTGATTCTTTCTTAACAATAGGGTTCTGGCTGAAATCATGATGTTTAGAAATATGTTGGGGGAAAAGCTGATAAATTTATATGGAAAATTAATAAAATAGAAATTATTTTACAACAGGAATCTGCAAAGGTGGTCATGCTGTAGGTACTAGTATTATTATTACTAATCATGTAAACTTGTATCTTCATGATAATTACATTTATAACAAAGGTAATACTGGTTAGTCATATTGATATGGACTGTTATTTATTATTGTGCATGTTTGAAATGTCTATTTTTGTGTGGATTATCTATCTTTTCATTCACTTTATGAATTGTAATAGCTAATGAAAGAATTGAATATTGATATACAGTTGATATTTTTACTACTATGTTCTTTTCAAATTGTTAATTTTGGTCTAAAAATGCAGTAATTTAATGAAATATTAATAGCACATCTTGAAAGTGTCCAAACTGTTCTATATATCTAACCAATACTAAGTTATCTAGGTATTTTTAATACACATTTAAAGCAGCTATTGTCAGAATAACTACACTGTTACAGTATGATGATGCCATAATATCAATATAACTTCACAGTGAATCCAAGTCTTTTTCTTCAAATCGTTCAAGATCTTTATATTCGTCTTTCTTTCCTGTCTTCTCTGATCAATGCAGCCTACCTTGTCTTTACTATACTATGTCACTATGTATATATGTTTTATATATACACATACCTATCCTTTAATGATAGCTCTCAACTTGTAATAGATTAAATCTTCCAATTTGAATAAAATTTGATCTGATGTATGTTTATTTTCTTACTGGAAAAACATTCAGCCATGAAGAGGAACGCTCAAAATGACGCAAAGCAAAGTATCAGCTGCACAAAAATGGAGGGAAATAATTTGGCATTGAATTCAACTGTTCATTGAATACTAGTGTATATAATTGTTCAGTTGAATGTCTGTAATATGCATCATATGCTATAGATATATGAAGTAGAATGTGTTTATTTTGCATCATTTATCATCTGATATTGGTGAGAAACAGTAGTCAATGGCAGTAGAGTATTTATCTCCATGTTTTAATAACGCACAAGCTTACAGTAGGAACTGTTCAGATACACTGCTTGAATTCATTGTAGATATTTTTGTTTGTTTGTATATATACAGTATTGTATATTAACCCTCTCCCTGCAGAAGGTGACTTCAATTGCCTCATCACATGTAGAAATAGATAATTTGATTTTATTCAGCAGGGAGAAGGTTAAATATATAGGCATGACAATTGTTCGTTGATACGTATTTGTCCAGATGTTGATTTAATTTGCGCGGTACGTGACTAGGGGCCTGCAGCCATCAAACCCTGAGCTTATATTCCGCAGAAGTCGATGGTCTGTTGCTATTCCTTGCTTTAGTATTTATTTATGAAGACCTTTAGTTTTCCCACGTTCAACTTCAAACAAGAGAATACTGTGTGTTATTTCGCATGATTATGTTGATCACGTGATATTTGACAGGCTTGCCCACTTTGAAGTGGAAGGAAAATGTGCACATGAATAATATCATGTGATCAACAAAATTATGTGATGTAATGTAATACACAGGAATTCTCACATTTGAGAACGGTCTCTAAATTCTAATGCCATCACAAGTGTAATTCATAATAGATGATATTAAGTTCTCGCCAAATTCCTGTTTATAGATGCTATGCTTTTTCAGTATTGCAACTGAATCATCATTGTAGAGAACATGTATTGCCACACATATTTATAACTAAATGGTCACAAATTTTGAATCACAGACTCACTTAGCCATTATAAACAAGACTCTTGACTGCAGCAGACTAGAATGTCCCCAGTAAGTCGTTGATGTTTACACCATTCTCTGACCAGAATATCGGTAACAAATATGCATTTAGTACAAACAATCATTCATATTTTATATTACATCTGTTAACTGCACATACATCAGGCTTAAATACAGCACATATTTTTCGATTACATTTTATATTTATTTCTTCATAATGGAAAACTATATAATAGTTAATATGAAATAGCTAATAGAATACGATGACACGATCCAGTTGTCGATCTTTTCCTGTACATTCGAGAGAGTTACTTCCCCTTTGCCATGAAGGCAAAGAGAAAGTAGCGAGTTCCCAAGAAAATGACGTGCTTCCTGGTACAAACTGAACTGTACAAGCATCCGGCTCAATGCGGATTCTATTCTCAAAGTCAAGAGTAACAGGATGCTCTAACTTTATGATTTAACTGTTTATAGCTAGACCAATCTCGTTGACATTCGACCTACTTATTTGCAGGGTAAGATTATTTTGTTTAGATTAATTTTGGATTAGCTTAAGGGCCCCTACTGGCCTAGCTTTTGGTTTCTCTAGCCCTCCTTGTTGACCATGAGGGACGTTTTATATGGGTATAGTCAGAGGAAGATTGCAAATATATGGTTAGTTACTAATAGTAGGTTGGCTGTGTGTTTATTACATTTAAATTTGCCTGGCAGCATAAAATAGGAAACAGTAATCAGCTGGGGGTCCATCGAAATACCCCCAAGGAACCCCAAGGATACTCCCAAGGAAACCTATAAGGAAGTATATCTACCGACGAAGAATCGAAATACTCTACCCCCAAGGAACCCCAAGGAGTACGGAAAATCGAAATACCCCAAGGAACCCCAAAGAACACTGTTCTATATGAAGCGTCCGTAAAATATCTTGGCCAGTCTTGTCCATTATACATTATTTTAATAGAGTTCCTTGGGGTATTTTGATGGACTGATCAGCTGGTAATGTCTAATGATTAGGGCCGGGACAACTATTGAAAAGTGCTAGTCGATTAGTTGGTGTCGGCAGTCAACTATTAATCGATTAATCAGTGACATGCTAAATTGCAGTTCATGAGTAAACAAACTTAATACTAGTACGTCAATATATATATACAAATCAGGCGTTAATAAAAACTAGATGCGAAGCTATTGGTATACAATGTATTCATGAAGTATTAAGTGTTGTGGGTTTTCTACAACATGTATTTATAAGTAGATGGCTATTTTTTCATCATATTTAGGAAAGCTTGGATATAAACTGAATATCTGCGAAAAGTTAAACGTATGCTGTATTTTTGTGACGTGAAGTCAAAGTACGAGTCTCAAGGACAACAGTGATATATACAATGTATTCATGATGTATTACGTGTTGTGGGTTTTCTACAAAATGTGCATGTATAAGTAGATGAAGGAACAATCATAACTGCAAGTAACATGGTTATCACATTTGATACAACACAGGTAGCTAATATTGCTCACTTTAACTGTAGTCTACAACACTGTTGTCCTTGAGACTTGTACTTTGACTTCACGTCACAAAAATAAAGCGTACATTTTACTGTTCGCAGATATTCAGTTTATATCCAAGCTTTCCTAAATATGATGAAAAATAAATAAATTGGTAGCAAATAGCCGACATTTGACATATCGAATCAACCGGGAGAAAGAAATTCAAAGATGATAACTATTGAGATACAGACTAAATTTATGACTGGAGAACTGTACAACATGATGCTATGCACATATGAATCAAGTGGTACACGAACCATTCATGTTTATGATCCTGTCGTAATATGTTTTTATGATAATGATAACATAATATATTATGCTGGGTCTGGCTGTTCATATGGTCTATTTTGTTTCACTATGGTAAACTGTAATGCTATGTGACGTCTGGATAAAAATATCTCCCAGATGTAACGTGGATACCACGTTATTTCAGTAACGTTCCAGGAACATGGTTTCCACTTTTTGTTTTTGCCGGCTTCCTCTAACTTAACATGCTTAATTATTATCAAGGAGGCCAGGTTGCTTCATCTCATTTGTGACAATATGTACCTGTACACTTTCTAACATTATGTAAAAAAAATAGCAAATAAATAATTGCAAGCTCAAAAAAATATAAGTCAAGTCATCTGCTTGGAGGCTTGTTTAGCATCATAAATCACATGACCTCTGTGGAATATGTCTCTTGTCGATTTCAAATATACCGGCATACAGAATCCTGTATTTCTTGGATTGATTTTGTCACTTTTGTAAACAAAATTTGTAAATCATGAAATTAATGCGAGCAGAATAGTAATGCGAAAAATGCGACCGCCGTATTCATCATAAAGTTTGTCATTAAAATGACAAGTGTTTTATAATCCACTATACCATTTTAATAAATTTTCAGATATTTTTCAAGATGAGCCGAAAAACCAACTGTTCTGTTCCACCTGGTAATGGCGTGGTTGTCTACTTCTATGGGGAGATAACTCCACTGTTTGTCAGCTGTGCTGAACTGCCACTGTCGGTGGAGGACATATGTGAGAAGTCTGCTAAACATGCTGTCCGCTTTCTGCCTCCAAATTCTCCCGTCGCAGACACGCAATCTGGACTAATGGCATCGCTGTCTTTGCCGATGTTTGGCCTCATTGACATGGTGCATAAGAAATGGATGTCCTGCAGGGAGAGACTGAAATCCACAGACAAACGATACGAGTTCTATTTCAGAATTCGCTTCCGCATCTTTCCTTGTCATTTGAACATAATGCAGAAGATGGATTCACAAACAATGGACTACCTGTTCCTTCAGGTCCAGAGCGATTTCCTCAACGACAGATTCTCAGAAATGTATTCCAAGGACTTGGAACGGTCAAAGGTGCTGGGTTTTGTTGTAATTGGATTCTTCATTCCCAAACCACCTGGTCTATCATTTCGAACAAGCCAGCAACTGGAATCTTCAAACACCATGTCCTCGTGCCCTTCAGTAACATTCTTAGGCCTGAAGAAACACTTGCCTAAGAAGGAGCGTCTTAACTTCAAATGGCCGTGGCCGTATTTACGTCTGTATCGCAGTGTCAAAGAGGAAGTTCAGAGGTTCAACTTGGCTCAGGGCGGGTCATCATTTGATAAGTTTAAGCTGGCGTATATGAGCGGTGTGTTGGAAGACGTCAAAAGGTATGGAACAGAACGTTACGAAGCAATAGAAATTTTGGCAGATTCAGATCCAAATTCAGATGAACACACAAAGACGCAGGAAGTGGATCTTATCGTGGACCCGTTTTATGCCCGCCCGGCTGGCATACATTTCGGTCAAGTGAGTTAGCATGGTTACACTTGGGAATAAATTTAACCACTGTTCGGTTACAAATGCAATAATAACTGTAAAGAGCTAAATATTTTTGTTATCCATTTAATAGGGGTGTAACGTTAAGTCGATAGGTTGACCTATGTATGTGTGTCCCGATAGCAATCTTAACAATCGATAACTATTGCCGATAATATGATAGACTATCGATAGTTCAGATAGTTTATTTTTATTTATTTTTTTACCTCTGCTTATTTTCGGAATCTCCAATTTGTCCTGGACTCCTGGCCCCGATTCCAACTAATGACGTCAATTGTAGCCTAGAGGGTATTAAAGTCTGAAAATAATGTAAACCAGTGGGATATGCCTGAAATGTAGCTAGTTATCCAATAAAATATGTTTGACCATGAAATATGTAAACAAAACTGTAATTGTATGCATTTAACATTTATTTTGCCTACTCAAGTACTATCGTGATACTATCGCGATATTTTTGTCAAATTGTAATTGTATTGTGATAGTAATTCTAACTATCACACTACTATCATGAAATTACCTATGATAATCACCCCTACCATTTAATGTATCTGTCATGAAACTTTAAAGGCATAATATCACAGATGGTTTACCGATATAGTGGTCTAGCACGGTTTTACCTGAAAATAAATGCATTT
>JAUTBV010125772.1:0-12633 GCA_032361325.1 Lepetodrilus fucensis
TACCGATTATGGGTGATTGCGATTCCTTGATGTTAACTCAACTTATATTCTCACCAGCTTTTGTAATGTACTGAAAATAATTTATTATTGTCTAAACACTGTCCCATTTACTGCCACCTTCGGTCTAATATGTTTTGACAACATAGCTGCCTTACCTAATTTGCTAAACAAACAGCTGGTCTACTAACAGCCGACTATTTAGTGATTCTTAGTTCTTTCATTGTCCGGTTATCTGAACACATAGTATACTTAATTTGTCTATTTGGTTCCCGGATATGACCGACCATAAACGGAAACTGAATTTCCGGTTATCTGAGTCATTTTATATAGGAAAATATTCGTTCACAGTAAAAACCGTCCGGATAGTGTGGGAACCGGTTATCTGACGTCCGGTTATACGGGGGTCGACTGTACTTTGTTTTATTTATCAGTCTGTAATAATAATATTATTTATTAGTTTGTAATTTTTACTCTATTTAAACTATTGATTTTTACATAATCTTGAATGTGCTTCCATTAGTTGTCATTCTTGATGGACATGATAAGGTCATCAGGACGAACACTTGAATGCAGTTTCATTAGATCTTTGGATCAAGTGCATTGGAAATAGAAGTTTAATTAATTAGATTTGTACTTTTAATATTTGGATATGCATGGATGTGTTTATACAGACTGTAGAATTAAAATTGAAGTTGTAATTCATAAATATGTACAAGGGATATATTTATTTTTCAGATTGCAAGAGCATTAGGACTTCATACTGTAGACTATGATGTGATACCACCTACTGCAGTGGAACAGAGAATGGTTGAGGTAAATTTAGAACTATCTAATAATTTGTATTTTAATCATTTCCAACGATTATTAAAGCCATGGAAGTAAGAGTAAAACTTTTGTAAATCATTATATTTCACAGTGACATAATGGTTGTCAGGCTGCAATTTCTTTGTAACCTGGGACCGAAAAAATAGCTTTCACTGTTTTCTCTATCTATTTGATGATCACAATTAAACTGAAATATGTTTCAGATTCGAGAAGGCTACAACTATGAGGGAGAAGTGTTGTATTTTCTGGATTCTTCAAGCTGTGTTATTGGACTGCTCAAGAAAAAAACAATATGGTAACCATTTTTATTTAATAAAATAAAATATTTAATCATTTATAGGTGTCGTTCTAAATGTCATTTACACATGATAAATTTATGGTATGAAGATATGATAAATTTACAGTATTATCGATTTTTTTTATAAAAGGTATTTTTGATTAAATCCATATTCTTCGATAATCCATTACATATATCAATATCATATATGTAAACAATCTCATTCTACCTGGAATCGGCTTCTTCCGAAATCGTTGCATACGGGCAAAAGATTCCCGCTGCAATGTAAAACAATCACACTTGCTTCTTCCGAAATGGTACAGGGTTCTTGAAAAGAACATCAAATACTAATAGTACATGTATATAGTCTATAGACATTCACCTTTTCTGTATATCAATCTTCATTATATATACAGGTATATTATTTGTCGAGCTATTCGAGAGAAAGTACGGGTCGCGTGTCAGATGTGCAAGAAACACAGCAGTACATTCCAGATCTCCAAGTACGTAACAAAGGTATGTGAACACTGTACATTCAATATGAATTTCATAGTCAACATATTAAAGGTATACAATCACAGTTTGTTGACATATTTCATGGTCAAACATATTTTACCTGAAAAGATGCACATTTGATTTGTCTACACACGTATATATCCGTAAACAGATCAGTGTGCTCTCATTTTCCCTCTCAACTCTCTGGGATAAAAATAAAGGTTGCTCATTTCTGAAGGCACCAACAGGCAACTGATTGCCTTAATTTCTCTGTTGCACTGACATTGCGATGTTGCATTTTCAAGCCTCATGAAACAACAAAAATATTTTCTATTTAGTTCTGAAAGAGCCATTCTTACGTTAATAAATTTTATATTTGTTTTGTTTGTAAACAGCTGGAGATTCGGATCAGCGAGATCAAAATGTGGCTAGGAATGGATGAGGAGAGTGTAGAGAAATGGAAGGTGAGATTTCTATCAGTACAACTCACTGATTTCATTATATTGTTTGAGAGTATGATCACGCAGTGGCAAAGTGCAACAAAACAAAAAACATGGCAGACCTGGCTTAGTCTACTCAGTACAAAATGGTTTTCAGCCAGCCCAGTCTAGTCGGTCATGAGAGTATGTGATATGCGCTCGCAAAGCGGCTAGAAATCCTACCCAGCGAAAGTGTTTTCGAACAGCCCTAGTGAATGATTTTAAAACCATGCTAAGGGGAGACAATCAATGTATTTTATTTTATTTAATGATTTTTTTAGAGTCGCTTTCAAGATTCTTTTGCTTTCAAGATTCAATCAATGTAATTTAATAATACTTCATGGAGTTTACCATAATATAAAAAAATTTATTCAGCCAACTTAATGGCTATCTAAGTATGTAACCCGGTTAGTTGCATAGTTGCTACGTGTTCTTCTGCCACCATAAACAGATACTAGTTATCACAATTTTTCAGAAATACTTACTGTCACTTAATGTCACTCTTTATCAGTAATTATATGACAAATTTACTTGCAGCAACTTGGTGTTCGATTCCTTCGATGGATGGTGCAAGAGGTCGAGGCAGACAACATCACAGTGGCAGATATTTCTGACCAGTTTCCAGTTTTATGGTTAGTTTTGTTTGCTTTTCTGATATTATTATACTATTATTAAGATGATACTGATACTGGTAATAATAATAATAATAATGCATCTATAGTGTAATATATCTCAGTATATTATATATATTATATTATATTAATTCCAGGAACAGACATTTGTCAGAAGCTGGATTGTCAGACAAGATTACGACCAAGTGGAAAGAACCAGGGGGTTCGGATGAATGAACCAATCAGATGAATGAACCAATCAGATGAATAAACCAAAACAAATTATAACCAATCGAACAAGCATTCCAAAAATGTTCCATGACATAACTCTGTTTACATGATATTGTATTCCATTTCTGAAAAATACTCTTATCCAATATTTGGATCAAGTTTATATACTAGTACTAGTATATATATACAGTATATGAAAACTATACAGTCATATCAACCTGTTTGTCCAAATGTATTGATGTATTTTATGCAGGAAATAATAATTCATGTCTTGAAAAGTCTGGTATATGTCGCTTATTGCAGTCTATTTGACCTGACTAGAATTCTAATACAGTACCTGCATATCTTAAGAGACATTAAGACTATAAATAGTGTTTAACTTTCGTAATTAATTAGACCTGTTAGTTATTAGTAATGTGAAATAGGCAGCTATGCCATTATGATATTGATATGACAGTATTGTTTAGTTCTGTAGTATTCATTTTCCTTTGGTATTATAATTGGAACAGATTTGATTGATTGATTTAATGTTTTACATCACTGCGGGAACATTTCACCCATATGCGAAGAGTTAGACCAGGTAAATGTCTGATTTTTGGAATAGCTAGTTTGTACTGTAACACATGCATAGATAAAGGTGTGTGTCGTGGTTTTACATAATAAGCCATAGCACACATACCTGATTCATGCATGAATAAACATTACCCTTTTGTGAAATGCAGGCTGCATTTATTAACCCTGCTGAAGGCAACCAGAAATGCCCAAAAGAGAAGTGAATTACCCTAATCCAGCAGGGAGAGGGTTAACCTTCTCCCTGCTGAATAAAATCAAAGTGTTCTATTTCTGCATGTGATCGGCAACGTAAGTCACCTTCAGCAGGGAGAGGGTTTTAATGGTACAAGGGAGATAACTTGAAACAAATATTAAAAACTCAATGTATGGAATTTGGTTTCACTTTATTTGCATGACATGTATTGACAAGTTTTATTGTCAACTTATGATATCGGTCAGTAATTTAATAAATTTGTCCCTTCTGTATTGGTTATACAAGAATATGTGGACATTTTTTTTGGTGATTTTCTTCAACAATAACAATTTAGTTCCCATCCTTTCATTATTGAAGATTCAACAAATCTGAGCCCGGTTACAAAACCTTTTGAGTACGAGTTCAAGCTCAAGTGCAAATTTTATATAAATGTGGACAGTTGAGCATGAAATCATACTCATAAAAGTGTTGTAATCTCAGGGCCTGATTAAATATTATTTATTGTATCAATTTAGTCTTTTTGCTCAGTACCGGTAATGCAATTATTCTTTACATTATCACTGCCTGTGCATTCGCCAGACATACTAGTATATGTACATTAGTTTTGCATGGTATACTAGTACAGAAAGTGCCTCGTATTCTAGTGGCTGCTTATATAACAGCATATTTATCTATACCAATATCATAGCAGAAGCATGAACGACATGTTACAGTTGTACAATGTATCATTAGTGCCTTTCATTGGAATTCTAGTTGTGCTAAAAGTATTTTCTTTCTTTATTCAAAATGTGATACTGTAGTGTTTTCATGACCATTTAAAAATGTTTAGTAAAACTGGTTTCACAAATATTTAGGTAAATGTGTGTACCAGTAATAGTTTTAGAAACAGATTGAATTGCTATAATTTATCTTCTCAACAAATGTGTACTTGTTAAATACTTAAATGTTCCTGTTAATATACATACTAGATGACTATGAAATCTCATTTTTGATATCTATATGATTATATGTGTAGTGTTTTTATATATGTATTCTTATACATGCATGTGTAGGTAATGGCAATAGATATATCTACATATGTAAACCTAATATGTGCCTTGCTCACCTTGTTCTAGCATAATGTCACAATGGAACGTCCGCTATCATTACTACTGAACCCTGATGAAATGTGTATAATAGTCCCACAGTGATGTGTAAATAGACATTCAACCTCATATGACCTCATGTGCAAACAGCTATATATTAAAATGGCAAGGACAACAATAAATATTAACAAAAAAAATGAAGAGAATTCTAACAATTTGATAGGTTAGAGAGGTGTCCAGGTAAAAGATGTCCACCACAGTTTGGCTATAGGTAAAAATTGTGACTTCATCAATGACTGACATAATTACGTGGCCATTGACTTAGACGTTAGAAATTAGGCATCAATATTAGGAAATTCTGTTTCTTAAAAGTGTAGATATATTGCAACAATTTTGGATAAATTAATTATCAGCATAATTTCCAGGGCATACAGGTTTTCATAAGCTGACATTTTTTCGTACACACCCTCATGTTTCGGGATATACAAGAAATCCAAGCTTGTAGAAACCTGTACACCCCGGAAATCATGCTAACAACTAATACTATTAGATTGCTTGAAAAAAAAGGTTAACATATTTTACCAGTCATGTACTTCAAACTGTATTACAAACAAGCAGTTCAGGGTGTCTATTCTCAAAACATTTTTACGATCCCAGGACTACTAGTATATCGAGATGGGACGTCATAAACTATATCCATTTCACTAAGTAATCCTCAGTTCATGTATTGTTGACTATCTCATCTGTTATCCAACCAACCCTGCAGTTTATGGCATATCATTGGCTCACACTCGTGGCATTTTCAGTTTTGTTTCTTCACTGGCTTGCAATAATGATAATTAATAGCATTAACCCTCTCTGTGCTGGGTTAATCTCAAGCACTATTTTACAGTACATCTCCAGTTGCATCCAGCATGGAGAAGGTTAAAAGGCATCACGGTTTGTTGACATATTTCATGGTCAAATGTATTTTTATCTGAAAGCATGTCAATTTGATAGGGAAAGGTCCAAAAGAAGCTACATTTTCTGCATCTCCCACTGATTTTTAATATTTTCATACGCTATATATTTGTTGGTCTCACGTCACTAAATGAAAATGAAATAAAGCAACAGTGCCAATGCTCTCAAAAATAAAATGACGTCCAAATATCTCCACCAATTCTGTTGATCTGAATAATCACATAACGGAGTATACATTTCACATATCTTTTCTAAATTAGAGAAACTTTCATGCCAGTATAATATCAGGCTTTAATATCCCATTTTCTAATTTCACAATCTATACCTTATTCATTATTTATTTGCAACATTTTGAACTTTGTCCTGCCAATAATGTTATGAATTTAATATACAGCTTTAATATCTCATTTTCTAATTTCACAATCTGTACCTTATTAATGATTTATTTGCAATATTTTGAACTTTGTCCTGCCAATAATGTTATGAATTTAATATACGGCTTTAATATCCCATTTTCTAATTTCACAATCTGTACTTTGTTCATTATTTATTTGCAACATTTTGAACTTTGTCCCATCTACTACGATTCGTCCCATGTTACAATGGTCTCATAGTAATGTATGCTGCTGTTCTCATCATTATGAATATAGTGATACATGTACATGATGTACCTAGTGTATTCAACCTGAAGAAACAACTGCATATATTTAATGCCTCCATCAAATTTTCTTCAACAGTGGTATTGGTATTAAAGTATTAACTCAACTCTTCAACAGGCTTTTGTTTTGTTCAACATGGAAAGAAATTAATTCTGCAAAGATGGTTTGATGAAATGTATACATGTATGTCAATTCATAGATTGTTTGATTGATCAAATTAATGTTTTACGTCACAGCGGGAATATCTCGCCGTAGCCAACAGTTTAAATCAAAGGAACTTGAAGACAAAATTACAGGGATGGATTGTAAAGAACTAAATGCATGCAACCACTTTGAGTGATGCAACTTGCAATGGAGTTTCTATGCTTCTTCAGCTTCCAAAGCATTTCAAGCACACATATGTTTATCCCATTACATGTTCAATGGCTTGCTCACCCTAAACTGTTACCCACGTAATTCTGACCAACATACCGGATAGTTACCTTTTTGTTTGTTGAGAATTTCACTTGGAATCAAATCAATTATTGACATTGGTTACAAAAAAATTTCATTACCCACTGCTTCTTCTTTTGTCTTTATTGGGGTTTAGTTGCTTTCTAGATTCTTTCAATATCATGACTTGTCATTCTAGGGCAGCAGGAAATCTGCAACATCTGTAGCATTGAATGTTGCAATAAATCTGCAATCACTGGCTGGTACTGACAAACCAAGGATGATATCTGCATTGCCACAGACAGTGCATCCTATCAATATCGCATCAGAAATGCAACTTTTGCCAACATTGATGCGGGGTCTGACTCCCCGGGGTGGGATTTAATCTCGGGACCTTTGGCTCCGGTCCAAACATTCTACCAGTGCGCTACCACCCACCCCAGCAACTATTGCAAGAATACACCAAATACGATTAGAGGCAACATATTGGTCAATCACAAGAAGTGGTGGTTATAAAATTAGCTATAATATATTTCTATCTAATTCTCCAGATATGTTGAAAGATGTCCAATTAGTGCTGGAAGCACAGCAGCAGGGAAGTCCACAAAGGATGTATTAATTTATGTAATAATGTATGTATAAAGCAAATTAAAATATTTCAACATGTTTATTTCATCATGTATAACAAAATTGGTTCGACTTTTGTCACGGAAATACAGTAGTTTCCCCAACACATTCAGTCATGTTACACATTGGAAATGTTAAATTCACAGACATGGGAATATGCTTAGATAAATTATCTCATTCCCAGGTGTATGCGTAGATAAAATATCTCATTCCCTTAGATAAATTATCTCATTCCCAAGAGTCTCACCATCCAATATGGATCTCCACACCCAGATCACCCTTGGCAACCTGAGTTGTCGACTTGTGCTTTCAACACCACAAATGCATACCAATTACATACAACTAATCTAGAAATATCTTATCATTTCTTGGAAGATTTTGCACTAGAGTCTTTCTTATCTCCGTCCTTCGATTTATCCTTGTCGTCCTTCTTATCCTTGTCGTCCTTATCGTCTTTCTTCTCCTTCTTCTTCTCCTCCTTCGGGTCCTTCCCCTCGTTCTTCTCCGCATCTCGGTTCTGGATCTTGTTGTTGATGAGGTTGTGCAGTGCGATGATGGAGCGGATCAGAGACGACAAGTACACTACTAGCATCTGGTCGTTGGTCTTCACGTACATGGCCTTGACGAACTCGGACAGCTGCACGTCCGGCAGCAGGTTGAAGATGTCCTGCAGCTGGTAGATGATCTGGTGGTTGATGGGCAGCTGACCCGACGTCACCTTCTCCAGGTACGAGCTGATGTCGTTGATGTGTGAGTGCAGGCCTTTCAGACCCATCAGCTGGTTAGTGATTCTCTGAGAGAGAGTGCCCACAGTCGTGTCTTTGATGTCTCTGCAAAACACACATAATCTTATTATACTGTAAATCATTAAATTAATGCGAGCAGAATATTAATGCGAAAAATGTGACCGCCGTATTGTCACATTTAACTGCTGCGCGTTAAAGGTAAGACTTGGAGGAAAACATGTATGGAGACATGGCCGTTCGCATTTTATTGGTGTCGCATTTATATCTAAAATCTAGAGGTCGCATTAAATTAGTGACGCATTAATTTCATGATGTTCAGTATTTATTTTTTTAAATTGTGGTTTGGAGTAGCTTTCTAGATTCTTTCACTAATATCACAACTTAGGGCTTAATTTAGCGACTATTTTGGGAGACATGGCAACCTAATTTTGCATTTGGCAACCAATATTTCATTTATTTTAAGTGTTTCTGGCTGCTTGGAAGAAAATTGTAACTTTGAGGCCTGGTGCCGCCTTTGAACTTGTCAGTGTATGGCAGAAGGAAACCAGTAACATTCGTAGCGCTGAATGTTGCAGTAAACCTGGGAACACTGGCTTGTACTTACAACTACAAGATCAAGGATGATATCTGCATTGCCACTCTACAGATAGTGCATCCTATCAATATCTCATCATAAATGTAACTTTTGCGAACATTACAAAGTTGGTTGTATATTATAATATTCATAATTTAGCGATGTGTACTGTTTGAGGATAAAACCATTGTTTTACTTGTCTAATCTTCTCCAAATTAATTTGTTGAATTCTCTATCACAGACATAATAATGTTAAATTTAGTCTCGATGGATCCTGATACACACCTGAGCAAATGTTCAACTCCTACTTCCTCCGCCTCCTCTGCTCCGATCTCGCTAGGGACATGGTCAAATGTCTTCGTTGTGGGTGTTCCATCCTAGCAACATCACACAAAACATCAGTCACATTGAATCCATACAGACAGTGAGTGAAATTGTGTTTTACATTGCAACTTGGGAATCTTACAGTCAATAAAAATATGAATTTAATTCAAAATATATCATTTATGAAGTACATGTATTCCAGTGATCTTGACTGTGTTGACATGCTTATGGTAGGAGGCAAACCCTCACTAAACAGCCGGGGCCCAGGGGCAGCAGACCATGGCCATAGTTAACGAGATCAACCATGGGGCCTAAAAATCTGCAGAAGATTCTCATCCCTGGATATTGAAACATAACCCAGAGAAGATACAAATCGACCATAGTGGAATGTGAAGCATGATGGCATTAAAAGTATTACTAAGTAACTTACATCGTGGACTTCTTCAACAGAAACGTAAGCCTCAGTTGGCAGACCCAGGTCCTTAGGCCTGGCATCAATCACCACCATCACCTGCAGAAATATGGAATCATTGTTTGAAACATAGAACATGCCAGCAAAGGCATCATTATAATTATCCTCATTAACCCTTGAGTACGATTTCACGCTCCTCAAAAGTATTTTTTGTGTGTGATGCTGGTGCATAGAATGGAGAGATGGCAGTTCAGTCTAATTGTTAATGCATTTATGGCTGGGTGTGCCGATATATGCAAATTGCATGTCTGTTAATCACTTATACACTATTACACAATATAAACTCATTAGAAAGAAGTATTCAGGGCTCTACATTAACTTGTTTGATGCACCTGTCCCTATGTCCTATCAGACAATCCTTACTGCCGAGCCCTGGTAGTATTCCTACAACACTACACATCAACATGCGCTAATATTACATACCGAGTTGGGGTTGTATCGCTTCACCAGTTCATTTATGGCCACATCATTTGGATGAAGTTTAGGACCGGTATGATACCATCCCACAATCTTCTCACGAGCTGTGGCACAAAATAAAGTATTTTAAACTCACTAGAACATTAACCCACCAATAATTTGTAATAAGATACATTTTAAATTATGACGTTGAATATACAAAAGAAGCATTACATAGACATAAAAATTATTATGTTTCCATTCCATACCATTTACTTTCTTGAACATCCCGTACATGTTTTCTAGATAGTCGTGATCCAGAAACCAAACACTGCGATCCTTGTCATCTTCATCAAATGGAACTGGAAATAGTATGGAATTCATTATGGATTATGAATATGTGACGAAAATGTTAATATTGTAGGTAATCTGGAAATCAACAGTATTTATTAATGCTTTTCTCTATTATATTTCAGTTTGTGAGTGAGTGAGTGAATAGCGAAGTAAAGTAACGTGGAATCTCATCTGAGCTATTTTCAGTTTGAGCGCACTTTACCTGTTTACTGAAAACTGCGAAGGGATAATGATGTTTTTGTACTTGTTTGCAATATACGGAGGAGATAAGAAAAAACAAATATTGGGCAATATGTAGCAACTATGCATACATACACAGGGTTTTACCTGACACAGGAATCCTGCATATTTGACGCATTAATTGGACAAAATACTCCTTCACAAATAAAAATTCATAAATTATGCAGGGCTCGACATTAACTACCAAGACAGCCCAATATTCTGACCTAATTTACTCGCAAATGGATAAATATATCCTTCACGTATTTCGAAGTTTTACTGACTGTCGGCCATATTTGTGGTCTAGTAAATACCATTGCATGTTTCAACCAATGAGCGCGCTTGTTGTAGACTACTAGGCAGTGCTCAAAGTGGCTCAAAATAGCAACTACCGAATCATTATTTTTGCGATGATAACTCTTTTATTCACGGAACTATCCAGTGTATTCCACTGGTGTTCTGTATATTCAAAAACACTGACATGTAAATTGATATTTCGGACAGTTGAAAGTGACCCCCAAATTGCCCCATTTGACAACCAAGAAAATAAGTTAATGTCGAGCCCAGAAATGATCTAATACTTTAGTAAAAGTTTTCATAAGCCTCACAGACATATTTATTTGTTAGTTTTGATTGTCTTTGCTTCATAATCACTGACTCTCAAAAATATGTTATGACTCGCAAATATATTTGGTGAGAATCATCATGACTAAAAAAAAATTAGATCTAGGGAAAACCCTGCATACGCAAACAATTAATAAGGTCAAGAAACAGTCGGCACATATTTATTAAAAATTAAAGAGAATATTACTCTACTGTAGCTCACTAACTACTAACTGTAAACATCGCACCGTCTACCTACGTGACAGTCGGCATGCCTACGAGCTGAAACGCGCGAACCATGTCTGCTCTTGTGTCCAAGCTTTGAAGTTGCATTCGCTAACATAGTCTTGCCAGAATAGAGTTAACAATGCCATGTAGGACCTACCTTCTGTTGTCATCGGACACACAAAAAATCGGTGTTTAGCTTGCAAGGCGAGATCGCAATATATATATTTGAATACAGCTGTAATGCCAACAGGAAATAGTCACTATTAAATTTGCATTCGGTAAGTGATATATTATTTCATTTTTTAAAGGTTTTATATACTTTCTAACGTTGATTTTTATGTAGATTATGTTTGTATAAATAGTATTTGTAAGTAGGTACATGTGCAGTAAATTCGTTTTACAGATATATTAACATTAAACAACGAAATTATTTAAAGTAAAGTCGAAGTGAGGGGAACTTGTTAAACTGGGTACAGTATTCTGGTAATTTCCCCTTGCGAATGACGCATAGGCGCACGTAATAGTTTTAGATGCGCTCAAAGAGTTGTCACGTGGTATGTATCACGATAACTTTGGCTCGCAATATTGGATAATTTTGATGATTTTATAGTTATTAATCAATTCTACATCAAAAACAAAACTATTTATGTGGATGTAATACTAGTTTTGTCGCACGCAAAATACTTACCACTGTAGATGTGTATAACAACCGTAACAATTGTTTACAACCGGAACATTTTGCTCGTGAAAAAAACATTTGTCGCTGTCGCGTATCCCATACATTGAAGATGATCTTTCCATTTGACGCAATTCCATGGGCATCAATACGACATTAACTTGTCAAACCCTGCACTACGAAAGACATGCATTTGTGTATACTCCCCAGGGAGTTGAGACGATATTGAGTGCACACAGATCCGTTGACTGGGGTAATAATGAAGCGTCATCAGGATGTGTACGACATGGAATATGCGCGTTAAATATGCGTTATTATTATTATTATTATTATTATTATTATTATTATTATATTATTATTATTATATTATTATTATTATTATTATATTATTAATATAGATGTATTAGCTTACCTCAGCCACTTGAAATTTAAACCTGATGATGTTCGTTAAACTGGCCAGTGAAAACTCACTTGACAGGCTGTTATAAACTCTGCCGTTAGGTGCCGTCAGCGAAATCTGCCGAATTGATTCATGTATAATATTAGTTTTAGTCGACGTTTCGGGAGGCGTCCCGTCTTCAGGACTGTTCAATA
>JAUTBV010125783.1:0-12632 GCA_032361325.1 Lepetodrilus fucensis
TTCTTCTTCTTCTTCTTCTTCTTCTTCTTCTTCTTCTTCTTCTTCTTCTTCTGCTTCTTCTTCTTCTTCTTCTTCTTGTCATGAAATCTTTTAACATCCATATAAAAGACAATTGTACATACCAATGGTGGTATGTGTTCCATTATAATAAGAGGCATAGTTTTCACATACCTGTATGTAATGACTACGTACGATGGTTAAAAATAAAGTGCATGCTAAGCACATTTTAATAAACATTTATGTATACAATATCAAACCGGTAGTTTTCCGTATGTAAAAGTTTGTTTTGGTTCTGATGTATTACGTGTGGCTGCCGCACAGCGGCTGGAGGACCTGTTTAACTACAGCCACTATTTGAACAATAGAATCATGGCTGCCCCATTAGATCCATTCATGAAAGATAAGCCCGCTTTTGTGGACAGCTTTGGACCGCTTATCTTTAATATGAGTGTGGGACAGACTCGTGCGGTCTGGAACTGCTGATACTCGATACATATAGTCGGACTGACAGCAACACAACTGATTTCTTCAACTCTCGAAATGGATACTTCATATCGCAAGTTTTCATCAACGGATATCTTTCCGTCGAAAACGGATTATGTGATCATGTTCTTGAAGGATATTTAACTGGACATACATGTGTATTTCATCCTTAAATCATATCTGTATAAACGCATTGCGTAGTTCAGATTGCCAAAACGCATTGATGATGTTTCAGTGATCATGTGTGAAGGATGTGCTCACATGCGGTGTACTTGATTAACATAACGTTCCTATGCTCAGGGGTCGAGTTCCTATTCTCGGTGTTTCAGTTCCAACATCCGGTGAAGTGAAGTTCTGTAGAGTTTCTTTACGGAGATTTACATGGATCGATTCTTTACGATAATGTGCAGTTTTCGGAATGGTGTATTGACTCGTTTCTTCGTGGACTTGTCCTGATGAACCTTGATGTAAAACTTCCGGTTTAACTCGAAACGTTCGCCCTGGATCAGGCGGCTTCTATGTAACTCCTAGAAGGAAATTCGATATATTTTGCAAAATGTTGCTGGGCGAGTTCAAGGATTCCCACGTATGGTTTGTCACAAACTTGACGACGCAACTTTCGTTTCGGAACAAGTTAAAGAAATTAAGATTGCCAAGGTCAAAGTCGAGAAGGCGCCGGAGAGAAGTCTCTAGAATCGAGTACGTGGAATTCTTGTGTTAACAGCAATTTTAATAATGTTATACATGTATACATTCTTCAGAGAAAAACCAGGAAGTGGCCTACAGTTACATATATTAGACATGTTTTAAAGTCATCTTAGTTGCCAATTACTGTATATATGATTCCACCATGACTTTCGCCGTTCAGTACAGTTTCCTATATATCCATGTATATTTATAAACACCAATATGCAGACTAATGCCCAGTGAAGATTAGCGTAATAATCTTTGCCAGTCACAAGGACGGAAAAACAAGGGAATTAAGCATTGTGTGAGTGGATTGTATTGGATTTTCTCTCCTAGGTCAGGCCAGCTAGTGGGACCTATACAAAGTCCCTTAATTGGCATCAGTTTCTTAATTACAAAGGGCTCTGACCATGGCATATGAGTTTTATTACCTCAAAAGTTCGATTGACCAGCAAATAGGAATGGCAAAGACGTTGATGTGCAAATATTTCCAAAAACATCACAAATCTCCAACAATCGAAAACATTGCCACGAAACGTCTTTGACAAGGATTAGAGTTGTATATATTTGGGTATAATTTCTAGAAGCTCTCATATCTCACTACAAGACTAAAAGCACTCGTGTAGCGATTTCTTATATTTGTCGATCGGGCACTTACGAAAGTGCCATTGTCTCCAGTGGATACGAGATCTTCGAGAAACGACACCCTGTATCCCAGTTTCGTTCACCATGCACGGAATATAATGTCATGCCTATGAGAACATGGTTGCATGTTATCAAAGAACTTGATCGGGTTAACGATACTACAAAGAGGTGTTGAATCCTATTGTATTTAGCATAATAAATGTGTTATGGGTTAAAGCGGTGACCCAGAAAACATGTAACATACGCTTATAAATTAGCAGTATAGGCGTTTGTTTAAACAGTTTAATATATTATATGAACAGAATGCATGTAGATTTTACATCTTAATTATGTTAATTAATGAAATATCAACCCATATACATTTTGTTAGTATAGGTGTTATATATTATTGAATTATCTAATATTATTTTACATCATTAGTTGTATTGAAGTATTCAAACTTATTGATGTGACTATGGAATATTATTGAACAAAGGTTAAATTGATTCAATAAATATTTGAAGAACATTAAAATTACTCCTGTTTGAGATTGGCTAAAATGTAATGCTATTTCTATTTTGATAGGAAAGTGGAGAAAAATTACGTCAAAGCCTGGGAGATATCGGCCGAAGAAGATGATTTTGGTAATATAGATACTTGTACTTACACTTCCATGTATGTACTATATAAATCCTTAATGTTAACATTTCGTATGATATTCATAATTACATGTGAAATATTGTGAATTAAGAGTCAAAACACATTGGATTTGTTGAGTACAATCTGGAAATGAGAATTGTACAATCAATAAATAATAATGTAGGCCTATGTGCATAGTTCTATATCTCTGTATTGAAGACATTTAATTTTCTTCTAGGAATTGTATCCTGGATGAAATCGCAACGGACGCACGACAGGAAATGTAAGTAAAGTATACTAGTAACAGTAATTATATAATTATTTTGAGGGGTCTACATTGGAGGTCAATATGGGGCCAATATGGGGCCAAATATTTACATGTACATTGATCATGCTTTCTATCATGTAAAATTATTATATTGTTTGATGTTGTAGATGATAAAGCGGAAGATGAAGTTGCTACGGTCCGCCATCTTGGCGTTTCAAAATGCCCGTCTTTAGAAAACCCGGATGTGTTCGAGAGAGACAGCTTCCCCGATAAGCTTCTGAAGAACATCCAGTGTACGCCCAGACACAAATCCATGAAGGAGCCGGGCCTATCACAGTCCGCTATCCACACCACGAAGGTGGGATTTCCCATTACAGTTGAGAGCCTGGGTAGGGTGAGTCACTCTCGGGTGGACATGCTGCAGCGCGTGTGCAAAAGTGCCTCCCCTACCGGCGAGCCTCACTACTTCACCGCGGAAGACAAAGAGGACGGCATGTCTGATGGCGCTCCATCATTTCCGGAAAAAAGTTACACCATGTCTGATCTTCCGGACAGCAACACCAAGGTCAAGAAGTTGATGGGGCTTGCTCAGAAATACATGGACACCCAGGACAGAGTCAAGGACGAAGGCGAGGACTGCAATGACGAAGGGTACGACTCCAAGATATCCAGTAATGAAGCTGAGAGGGCAGAGGACTTCCGGCACATCGAGGAAGTGTTGCAGGAACGAGAGAGGTGCGCAGCAGAGACGGACGACAATCAGAACCCGAATAGCGGCAACACTTTCCAATGGGTCAGAGACTCAGGGGGGATAACTCCGGGGAGGATAATAAAATTGTCCTATTGCCAGAAGGACAACACCTTACCCAGTGTGAATGGTGAGAGATTAGACCCCACGGGTAGGAATGCCCCAGGGGGTAGCATCCGGGGGATCATGGCCGCCAGTCTCAGTAACCTCTCCCCCGGATCTCTGAACATGCGTCACTTCCGGGACACGGGACATATCAATCTTCTTAATTACGGTGTTACTTCCCCTCACTATGAACACAATAGCCGTGGTTACTTCCCACCGGATATGCAAGGTGACGGACTGAGTGCCAGAGAGTCTAAGCCGGCAGCAATGGTCCTCAGAAAAGTGACAATTCAAGATGAAAGCACTCAAGAAAAGCTAGATGCAGAAAAGTGTTTGCCAACGGAACCTAATGCCACTGAAACCAGCGATAACAAGCAGACTGAAACGACTCCAGTTCGAGAAAAAGCTATGGTTACAGTTACACGCACATCCCCTCAGCTGACTGTGGACTCGGCCAAATTTGGCATGAATGTATCAATACCTTCCTCCCAACAGTGTAGATCCCGAGTACTTACGATAAGGGACGATATACGGACACCCAAGCCGTACGACCCTAGGGAATACATCTACCGTGACAATTCCACCAATGGACGTATACCAATAGGAGACCTGCTGCCAGCCGTGGACAAGAGCATACAGAAGAACCATTTTCAGAAGGCACGGAGGACGCACGGTGAGATGTACTACACCGGTCTGAAGAAGGACGTCATCGAGTCGCAGGCCTACCCTTCCTTGTCCGAGAACGAACGGCTGCTGCTTATTAAAAGAGATATGGATGCCATAGCTGCATCTTATGAAGTGGTGAGTCGACCGACAGGATGTGATCATGACCATCAATGTATTTCGGGTTAGCATAGTCTTTGAATGAACATCCGTATACTCCATCAAAGAGGTATTGGAACAGTCAATGGCTGTAACCATGATTATTATTCTTCCCTATTTGAATTATATGTAGTTGATAATCTGGTTGAATACATGGCTTCTGTTCTGTATGGAAGATGAGGCGTCATGCCTAATGTGCAGCCTAGTTCAAAGTTGCCGTTGTTAATGAGGTAGGTCTACCTATTCGAAACTGTAATCGTATACTGTTATAATATGGTATACCCGGCTGATTGTGTATTTCGCCGGTGGCTAACACAGTATCAGCTACATATGGTCCTTTATGCTTATCTGTTACAGCCACAGGGTCCACCCGGATTCAAACCCCTACACACCCGATCACCACTCCAACGTGCCAAAGAAATAGCCAATAAGAGGATTCACGGACATCTAACCCAGCATCCGGTTAGTGAACCAACTTGTATAATTACATACAGTGCCACTTGATATAATGATACACCTCCTATGATTGAAACGGAGAACACGGTTTGTTCTGTTTAATAGCCAGCGATTTAACTATTAATAATATGGCAGTTTAATTTCATTACACAACTTTTGCTGTACGAGTAGAACACGGTAACGTGGCCAATGCAACTGTGTGTATGTTTGCCAGGATGGTACTGAAACTGTTCGTGTGTCTTCCCCACGCTTCCAGCCATCATCTCAAAGAAGGATGGGGTCGGCGGCAGGGTGAGATACTTCCTCCATACGTTTTTATCAATGTTGTTCACATTTATGTTACAGTAGAACTACTACACACCGTTCCTTACCGGCTATCACTCGTGGACTTGGCATTATATATAACTTTCGCTTCCACGCACATTTTATCAACTGCTATGCCCTTCTATTCTATTTCTTATTCGCTTGAAAGCGGCTCCAATTTAAATTAAATCCAACCAACCAACGAAATCTTTCTCTACCCCTCTGTTGTACGCCTCCCTCCTGTTCTCTCTGCCTTCCTATGTCTGCCTGTCTGCCTGTCTGTCTGTCTCTCTCTGTCTGTCTGTCTCTGTCTGTCTCTGTCTGTCTCTGTCTGTCTCTGTCTGTCTCTCTCTCTCTCTCTCTCTCTCTCTCTGTCTCTCTCTCTCCACTCTCTTTCTCATCCCAGCGCTCTGTCGTACCCCTACATAAAATATTCGTCCAAGTTCTAATTCCATCTGAAACATACCACCATGATATCACTGAAATAATGTGTAAACTACCAATTTTGTAATCATTCAATGCTTTCTTTTTCAATTACCATAGTATCTTATAGTATCCTATCATATCGGTACGACCTTAATTTACAACTAAATATACAATTATTTTAGCACTATTTTAGCACTATATCTTAATTCCATGTATAGGCCTACAGTTATGCTCCATGGTATAGATGTACCATTGTGTAAACAGCTTGATTTATTGACCGTCTATAGATGTACTTTTATTGAATGCACCAGGCACATAAAGGTAAAATTGGCCCTGTTTGGATCGGAAACGAAACTACAAGATAGGATGTCAGCACGAGGCTCAGTGAGGAAATATATAGCTGTCGTTTGCATGAACGTGGTAGTCGCTTTACTGCAAAACCGACATAACAAAATATTCTCTAATACTTTTAGAAATAGACATGTATCGTTACTCTTCTTTGTGTATTCTAGTTACTTTTTAATTTTAAATGTGAAGCCTATACACACTTTAGGAAGTGTTCTGATATTTTTAGCTTTTTCTTAGCTTTTAGCACTATTTTTAGCTATTTCTTAGCTTTTAGCACTAGATTAGATTTGCTAGATTAATATATTATATAACATTTAGTTTAATGCTTTGTAGTTTGTAGAATCAGTTCATTTCATTATTCATGTTCATTGTGCATGTTTTGTAGAATCATAGTTGAATATTGGATGTCATTTACTAGTTTGCAGGACTGAGTTTTTCTGGTATTTTTTAAAGAATATTTTCTTTTTCTTTAAATATAATGGACTAAATAATTTATGGCGCATAATTGCATTACAACCGTATTAACAATAATTTGCCTTTTATATCTGAGATTACATCAGTGTCCACTCTACACCATGCAGCGTTTGAACGTAATGTCTATGGTATGGGTTACTATTCACTACATTGGTTATATTCCAATATATAGACAATTAAATTAAATGTGCATTTCATTGACTTTTTACATTGGGAAAATTATTCCTGAACATATACTTTCTCTGTGATTACCTCTGCTGAAATTAATCATGTTATTATGTTGACTTTAGTTCATTATCCTGACTACACTATTTCCATTATACTGAAACATAATTGATTTTGTTATAATTCTATGAAATCAACAAAACGTAATGCACACTTATTATTGACATACATTAAAAAAAATATTTGTATGCGACCGGATATGTTCAGTTTAGGGTTCTACATAAAATTAAGAATGTCAGGTAACACTGTAACTAGCTATGATAACTTGTACCAGGAACGAGCCAATCGAAGAACCCGTTACACCGTCTAGTAGAAACGTCACTGGTATCCCCCGATTCTCCTTCACCAAGTCCAAATAGTCAGTGGTCAGTATTGGCCGGACACAGACTGCTCCAATGGTATTTGCGTGTCGTGCAGTGGTTATAATTGTATTTTGAGATATTATGGTGGTACCGTATCTTATGCTGCCGTCATATTTTGTGCCGTTGAAGCGTCTCCCAATACCATGAATAGCAAACATAGCGTGATTGTATCGTATTTATGCGAATGTATATGAAAAGGTAAACTGCCGATAGTATCATGTGACTTCGTGTCATGCACACTTATTTTACTGGCCAGTATGCGATTGGTTGATGCGTTTGGTGTATTAAGTCAACTATCATGTTTCTATATGTCCTATTCATGGTATTTTGAGACTTCTGCGTTTTCAATAAGATTGATGATGATGTATATTACGCACGTGTGGTTCCATACACTACCTTTGATATATGGGAATGAGAAAACAGAGATAAGAGCAAAAATATAATAAAAAAATAGAAATATATACCAGCTGGTGTCGCTATGGTCCACCTCAAAAGCATAGACTATATTAAATGGTACACCTCAACAGAGACTCCTCACATTATAAACATGCACATAATCGCCACACATAATACCTCTGTATTCTTGTATGCTATATTATTAGTTCAATAACACTAATTTCTCAATGTATAGCCTATATGAAACTTGCTATTACCAAAGCTGCCATTTAGGCCTAAATTAACCTGTCACGCAACTATTCCTACCTGCAAAGAAGGATAAATCCCTAAACGTAATTCTGAATAGATGTTGGTGCAATCGAACTGTTATCGGTATCTTATAATGTTTCTAAGTAACATGACTGATCATGGTAGGACAAAAATGCATTGTATTCATATAAAAACAAAAGTAAATTTTCAAACAATACAGATTGTTTTACAGAATGAAATACACTGTATACCATGCACCAACATGCTATGCTATTGTACCAGGCTATACGTATACTGGGTAAATGATCTTATATATGTCTATATTATATGTACATTATATATGCCAAGTTATATGTAAACTAGTCATATGCCTACTGTTCGGATTAAAATAGCAGTGCCCACTGCCCTCATTCTCTTCAATTATTGCCATCGAGCCATTCTGCACCATTCACAGGACACCTATTTATATATGATTGCACATATAATATACAGCTACAGTCAACTGCTTATGAATAGTGTATACAGAGTGAACCTGTGGTTTCAAAGTGTGAACACTTTCGTTTTCTATTGACTGTACATTTCACTACCGTTCCTCCTATATATATGTTGCATGGCTTGAATTGGGTGGATGTTATCTGCACTCGCGTTCAATACGCATCTCCATTTAAATACACACGTGTTGAATCACAGGAGTGGATGTGTGATTTGTGAAGTTGTCGGCACAATACATGTATTTCAATTTTAATTTACCAAAGGTCACATTACAAATTTTAATGTTACATTACCAAAAGGTCAAATTCTGCACATTTAAAAAACGAACGTGTTTTGCCACATCATTAATGTATATCATAGTATAACATGTATTCTAATAGTTTTAGCTCGTACATTTATTCTTAATGGATATATTTCAATTTAACTTTCTATTGATGAACGTAGAACAACACATTATTAGGTTTACATGTTAGACCCTCTGCTGTCTGGCAACCTGCATTTCCCACCCTATAGATAAGAGTAGTGATTCGGTTTACTTCAGTATAAAAAAAGGCTAATGTAACAAATATAGTTTTTACAATTTGTTCTACTAAATAATAATTTACATTTTTGAGTCAGTGCATCTCATTCAGTATAATGCAGTCAATACATAATGCTTCATATATCCATTTTATATAATATTTTGTATCATATATACATGTATGCATCTCACCTTCATATAACATTTGTGAAACTAATTTATATTAATTTTTACATATCGTTATTATCATATAATTATGGTTATGTTGCATCAAGATCCACTATTTAACAATGCCATCTATATAATGTTCTGGTATATGTTGCAGATATCGAGGCAGAATCGTCAGCGGCCCCTTTAAGGGGAAGTATTAAGGGTGCTAAATAGCTAGTTTCATGGACCTTCCAACCAACGTATTCCACTTCTTGTCCTGATCAACGCATTCATTTCGAAAGTGTAGCCTACTTCGCAAAACAATTGGACTTCACGATCTCTCATCGACCGGAAGTGCCATTCTACCATAGGGCCTGTTCTCTCAACATTCGGTTTACGGACCGAAGTATTAATAACCTATAGTTCCGTGAATGTGATGATATTAATCTACGAAATATAATAGGCCTACTATTAATCTATCTGCGACGGAAACATAGTTGCGACCAGTTGCCCGGATGGGGGTAGGTTGAACAATACCCTGAATACCCGGAGTAAAGAAAATTAGATAACTTGTTCGGACCTTAAGCAGACTCAAGTGGAAGTTATCAGTAACTTACAACTTGTGTCTATACTGTTCCTGTGATCGTTTGACCAAGATAATAATGTGGCGGTGTTATCCGAGTAACGACAGTGTGTGTCACACTGACGTCCTCCCTGAACAACATTGACGTGTGACGAGTACTATATGCATTCGCTGACGTTAGCCAAGACATTCACCTTGGATCTCTGGTATGGTGTATGCAGGGATTCACAGAAGCCTTATCAACATGGCAACGTCTTAAACAGTATTCCAAGTATTCCTTTATCAGTATTGCCAGAATTGATGATGTCTATCTACCATATGTTTGTAGCAAGAAAATATGTTTTGTATGTATTTTCATAAATATAGATAACATTTACAACTCGCCTGGTTTACTTATTATTTCTCTATTTCATATACCGATTAGTTCGCATCCTTGAGACACAGACTATAGGTGACTGCTGTTTCATACGCTACGTCTATAGGTCATATGTCATAGCTGAGTCACTGGATCTGAGGCTTAGCCTACACTTATTAATGCTAGTTCCTAAAGTTGCCAGTAAGATGGTACTAATACAAGTGTAAACAGTTGGCATACACATGCATATACCAGAGGCCTGTTCAGAAGGGCGAATTATCGCGTGACGTCACATATGATTGATGAAGGTTGCTAAGGCGATTACACGCGTATACTCGCGGGTTCGCGCCCTCCTGAACAGGCCTCAGGACACTATGAAAACACACACACACACACACACACACACACACACACACACACACACTCACACACACACACTCACACACACACACACACACACACTCACACACACACACCACACACACACACACATACACCACACACACACACACACACACACCACACACACACACACACACCACATACACACATACAACACACACGCACACACCACACGCACACACCAGACACACACACCACACACACATACACACACAAACACATACACACCACACACACACACACCACACACACAGACACACAAACACACACGCACGCACACACACACGCACACACAAACAAATACACACAAACACACGCACACCACACACACAGACACACAAACAAACATACACATAGACCTGCATACACACACCACACACAAACAAACAAACACACACATCACACACACGCACACGCACACACGTACACACCACACACACAAACACACGCACGCACACGCACACACACTCGCACACACAAACACACACACACACACCACACACACAAACACACACAGAGACACAAACAAACACACACACACACATGCACACACAAACAAACAAACACATTTTAAAAATATGTGTGTCAGATTGTCATAACTGAAGAGGTGTATAGTTCATCTATTACGTAATAGTTAGACCATGAGGTTCCGTGGTTTCATCGTGGAAAGCCAAGTTAAACAACGAGGCGCGTAGCGCCGAGTTATTTAACTGGGATTTCCACGATTAAAGGCATAATATCACCGTTGATAAACATGTATAATCGGACAAATGAATTTCGATCTGAGACTAATTACGCTTGATTTATCCACCCAAACACTCGATAGTACTTATCCCCCAGCACTCGCTAGTTATAAAACACATCATAGTCTATATTAAATAGGGGAACGTTCCGCTATTTATCTTGTCTTTGATGTATCACTGTTCTAATAGGAATATGTGCGAGCAAACAGAGTTATGTCCCTTTTGCATCATGTATAAAGAAGCCGTTGGCCGTATTTGACTCTAAGAGCGTATTGGTTTCAAACACTCGACCAATGACCAAACACTCATGATGATACGAGTACCCTCATTGGCTAATTTCATCACGCGACCGTCACCCTAGGGTAGGTCGAGTGTTGAATCGAATACGCTCTGGGAGATAGGACAGCGTTACAGCATGATCCTACATAGCATTCGTTTGCGGAGATGATGGATTTACCGATACCGATTCAAAAGAGACAATGCTACCATTTATCACATGAAGGTTTGGGGTACATATTGCATAATTGTCAAGAAACGTGTACAAGAAAGTATCATAAAAGTAGATTTTTGTATACTTGAACCTTTGAAAACGCAAACTTTGATTGAAGTGACAATTTGTACTTGGTTTCATCAGTCCCAGAGCAATGAGTATTATTCACGTTCGCCGTAGTTGCATGTTTCCCAACAGCATCATTTTATTATTGTTAACCATAGGAGATAACTTGAGTCATACAAGATACACATATTCACAGGAAAAGAAAGTATATGATACATTGCAAATAGAAATCTAGATACGCCTCATAAAACAAAAGAAACGTTGCCTGTGAAAATTCAGTGTAGTGAATGCCACTAGGACGAGTCCTCGTTCAATTGATCTAAGACGAACGGTTGTTGGTTTACCATTAATTGTACATGAATAATATCAAACATCCGCCGCTCGCACCCAGTTAGTAAGGTCTGCCGGAATGATGAATATACCAAATATATCTGCGAGGACATATGCTAACGCAACGTGTAGGAATCGGTGAAACCATCCTGTATAGTTGGTGATAATATATAGAGAAAAACAACACGTGGAGTTTATAACGCCATCTGGCGGACGATTCAGGAATCAAGTGGTCCTCCGCCGGAAGTGACGCCACGTGAACTTCGTAATTAGAGTTGTAATGGCGGACGGTGATGCGCGACGTGTCACCTCTATATTAACTTTACTTATTGGAATTCTAGGCTGATGTGACTGCCAAGATGGATGTAGCGTAACTACTTGTGCGCCATCGTTTCCTTTCTCTCCGAAATGAAGGCGGCGACTCACTAATTTACCATTCGTCAATCGTCATTCGTATATGCAAGACCGTGAAATGTGCTCAATTAAATAAGAACATTGTATTACTCTGAAAAGGTAAATTATATCAAATACGCAAATAATTACCATTATCACAGTGGATTTACTAATATAAGCATTTACATAACAATTTCCATGGAAAAGTGAAATATTCACAGGTTTGGAAAAATATTAAATATATCTAGGTATTGAAATGATATTACATTGATGACAAACCGTAATTACCTAGGTTTACTATTATCTATATGTTATGAGTGTATACTGACTCTCCAGATTCTTTTTGTTTAGATTCAAAGCCAGAGAATATACAATAGTTAATGCTATTTCACAGCCTAAAATTCGCCCCAATACACATATTTATCACATAACATAGCATGTTTGAGTGCAATAACACCCATGCAATAAATAATAAATATTGCACTAGTGCAAT
>JAUTBV010125794.1:0-12631 GCA_032361325.1 Lepetodrilus fucensis
TGGGTCTTCGTCTGGTATAAGCCCAGTGCCCTATTACCGACAGTTGAATTAGTTGGGCCCCCTGGGCCTATGACCCAAGATATACGGTAAACCTGAACCAAAAATATCTGGAACACAAAAATTACAATATCTTGAACACAAATATTTATACAAAAATCATGATAATAGCTAAATTGGGACATTATTCAATATCTCACACCAAATGTTTATACAACAATTTGGAATTTTATTTTATTCAATGCTTGTCTACATACACACCATTGACATGGGTTAACCTTCTCCATGCTGGAGGCAAGTGGAGATGTCCTAAAGATGTTCGTATGTGCTGAATCCAGCAAGGAGAGGGTTAAATTAAGCTCTCATATCCACTATGAGATCATAGCACTCTCAGATCTCTCTTCCTCACTGATCACTATGAGAGCGCTATGATCTCTCGGTGGAAATGGCAGCTTCCAGAAAACTGCCCACGACCCAGAACTTTTAAAATCTAGCATGCAAAGAGATGTTCTTATATACTCGCAATACATTACTGGCAAAAACATGCTTACTGTCAAAGCAGTGTGTGTTTGGTTTGGTGGGAAAAACTCAAAGAAAGAAACCTCTGGCACCAGAAAACTGGTAATACATGAAGACTCTTGGTAAGTAATGGTCACGATGTCTCCTGTGATAGCGATGGCATCAAAGTGGTCTGTATTTACTCACAAAGAGACAAAAGGCCTAAAGAAATAGTACAGAACATCTAGAAAGACTTGGATGTGTTTTAAAGAATCACTTTCAAGGAATTTTGATCATGTTCAACTGCACCTGGTCCGAAGAGATTTTTTACTGATGCATGTACAGCAGAGCCATCTATCATTGTTAAAAACATTGTATAATTGCAAACGTCCCTTTCCGTCAATGCCTCTACAAAAAGTAAAATATAAATACTATAAAAATCAGTATTTAAAAATCAATACCAAGATTACCTGAGCAACGGAAAGTCAAATGAAATTTGATATACCGTAGTTGAGATTTTAACAATAAATGTATATTAAAAAATAAAATACAAATACATTTAAAAAAATACCCAATATCATTTGCATTTCAACTCTGCACTCACAGTTCTACTGCAAGAAAACAGGAAGACAAATTCATTAATATATCAAATCATATCAAAGTCCTATATACATTATATATGAAGACTGCATTGCCTTAAACTTTGAAGTAGCTAAAATAACGACACATATTAAAGATGCCTCATGATCTCCACCAACCATTCAGCATTGTGAATTGTTCCGAGCCATTAGCAGATCCAGCCAGCATTGTTTAAGCAGAAGACAAGAGTCGGAGATCTCCTCGATAATCACAATGAAATCCCACTCTCTTGTGCCGCAGCATGAAAGACTTGGGCCCGTCTTAGAATCACCATCAATCAGAAGTGCTTGAAGGCCTCTTGTTACAAGACAGGCCTCAACTATGGTCACTCTTTGAACTTCGCCGACAGACATTTGCCATTAAGTCGCTCAATAAAATATTTCAAACTGAATTGTTTGATTTAATGTAGAGACCACCTAGAATGATTTATGCTTTGATGAATCTGAAATATCTAAAATGGATGTAGATGTCTTACCGTTTCAAAGATTTTAAGAAATCTCAAATAATACGAATTACTCCTTTCTATGAAAAAAAGAAGAAGAATTTAATTCAGAACATGTTTGTATTGATAATAGTTTTTTAATTAAGAATATTATTGTATTATTTAATTAATTTTAAAATGAAAACTTTGTATCAGTCTCGTAATCGTTATAAATATTATATTTATTATATTTATGTTTAGATCCATTTTCAAGATTCTTTCACTACTATCATGGCTTGTCAGTTTATGGCAGGAAGAAACCTGCAACATACTTTGCACTTAATGTTGTAGTAAACCTGCGAGCACCGGCTGGTACTGGCAGACTAATATAAGGATGATGTCTGCATTGCCATCATGTAATGGTACAGACAGGGCTTCCTATCATGATCATATCAGAAAGGTAACTATCACTAACATTTGATGCCAGGCTCCTGGGACGGGATTTGAACCTGGGACATTTTCCTCCAAATGGTCCAAATGGTCCAAATGGTCTACCAATGCGCTACTACCCTCCCCTTTTTCAATATCGATTAGTTTTAATGTGATGTGTTCAGATATGGAACACTGGCAGACGACATATTGTGCCTCCATTGACAGAAGAGCACGCTTTCTGCATCATACTGAAATGTCAAGGCTGTTTTATGCATCTTTGATAACAACATAAGAATCATTTGAGTAGTTCTTGAGAAACATTAAAGTGGCTTTCTAAGATTATCACATTACTAGAGAAGTAATAACAAAAAAACATGGACAAGAACATATGTACATGGTTGTCAAATAACCATAAAGGGCACCTTTTCAGATGTATCCACTAAGAAACATGTGTGCTCTTATAGTGATCAGCTAGCAGATATAGACTAGACTGCTATGGTTTCTTAAAGGATACGAGAACCTCACAATATTGCGTCCCATGATCAAGAAACAAGTATACGAAGCTGGCCCACTGTCTTTTTAGTCTTTCCTGTATACAAGCCAAAAACATCCTGTATTACTTATGCTTTGGCTGTGATACAAGCCAGAGCGGTACTAGTATATCTAACTGTTCTGTATACTTGAAACTTCTTTACATATGAACCCTGTCATTTCCAGCTATTTACTGATCAATCATAATGTCCTAATGTTCCTGTTCCTTCTGCCTGGGAATTTGGCAACGTTCACATCAGATCTTTCCTTGGTCACATTCCCTGGGTTGTTTCCACGGAACCACCAGATTCTGAGAGATCCACTCTCACCCTCCGATAAATACGTCATTCTCAAACTGTTGGCGACAATCCATCATCCTATAGAAAGTGCCCGAAACGGCTCGTAGCTTAAATAATCGCTCCCTGATTTTTCCAGTGAAGTTGCCAAGAAGATATACGTCTGCGTTTGTCAGAGTGCGGCTTCGTGCAGTCTTCGGGGCAAACGTAGTTAGGACAGCTAATGTGCAAATCCGTGGAAGAGATTGTGGCATGAACCTGTACATTGCAAATATGTATCGCCAATTCCATTCAAACGATGTGCTGGTGAATATTTCATGAGAGTCCGAAGTCCAATCTCGGTCTTATCACTGCTGTGTGAATGACTCCGATTCATTTTTGACAAATGAATGGCCACAGGGTAATCCGAGCATAGTATTGAATTTACAGAAACGTATGTTCATCGAATGTGTCATTCATTTACATGTGTCATTCTTTTACATATGTCTTTCTTTTACATGTGTACATGGATGAAATAGCCAATAATCATAGCATATTACCATGACTACGGTTAAGAACTTTGTTCAACAAATGAACGTTAAACCTTTTTGTTCAAAAATACATATGGAACTAGATCATTTACAACCATATTTTGTACTTTTATTTGGTTGTCCCTAATTATACGAACACCAATCATTTTCAATTTTCGTATTTTTCTAACAATTTCGAACATCTACACATTTTATTATTTTCTCCTGTTCGAATTATTAGGGTAATTACGGTACATTATTGTTACACTATTTTGTACAGGAGATCACTGGGCATCATGCTATCATGGATTTTAATATTGAAAGTAATATTGAAAGTTTACATTTTCTTCAGCACACACTAGCTACACATTTTGTACAGAATTTCTGCAGTTACTGAATTTGAAACAGGTAGTGATATACAAGAATCATTAAATGCACAGAATAGTAGACTTGCAGTCGGATAGAAAATAATAGGGACCATTAACCCACTCCATGTTGAGGGCAACAAGAGATGCTCTAAAGAGCTGTGCCCATGCTTAATCCAGCACATGTTGGGTTTAGGAACAGGTTACCCTCAGAACATTATTAACCAAAATCTGGCCATTTTGAAAATGAATAAATATTTCTAAACCAGAGAAAACCCTAATCAGGACGACAAGCCATATCCTGTATGTCATTCTGAGGAACGTTATCCTAGCAAATCAAATTTACAACTTGTTACTGGGAATTCCAAATGCTGACTCATTTCCAAATGCTCTTCATTTTTTCAAAATGAACAAAATACCCAGGGGCCTTCTAAAGCATGGGATGCATGGTACTTGACTTTCTGTTAGAATACAAGACGCATCTGCACCGAGGGACAATCTCACCCTGACAGCCAATAGGAAGGCTGCCTCTCTATCAGATGTTACCAGAAGTAGCAGACGGATTTAACTGACTGACAAGAAGCAGACGTGAGATTGACACTGATTGGCGATATTAAACACCACCATCTCAATACCAAATGTCCTTAATTTTTTTAAAGTTAAGGTACTCTTCTTTTTTTTAGTCAAGAACATTTTTTAAGTCAAGGATCGCTTTAACCCTCTCCCTACTGAAGGCAACTGGAGATGCCCTATGCAGGGAGAGGGTTAATGTAGCTTCTGTTGACAATCGTTTGGAAGATAAATAACAGTTGACATGTAGCGAATAGCATATTGGATCAATACATGCATAAATGTTTTATATTCATGGGTTAAATCTTGAGATTGGACATAATATTTTTTGGGGGTTCTGTCTAGTCTCCTCTCGTTATGAGTCCACAAAGACATTGTCGTTGCTAATGGACATGCAACCTTGTTCAATTTAAACATAGAAAATGGTGGTGACACTGGGGGAAGTCATGAATACGGAAACTCTAATCTCCGTCACATAACCCAGGAACTGCGAGAGCTATTGTCAACATCTTCGTGATCGGGAGATGGTGAGAAATGTTCTTTGGAAATTTCCTGCCTGGCAGATAATCTTTAGTCTGGGAAAAAAAATGGCAGATAGAAGACCATACTGTAGACTCTGGAAATTGACTCTGGAAACCGGTTCGGTGCTGAGATAATAACATGCATATTTGTTATATTATATGAAAACTACTACAGCACGTCCATGAAGAGTTAATCCATGTCAAAGATCCTGGACAGTTTTCGTTTTGTTTTGACAATTTCTTTTGAACATTTTAATTTAAAAATTGTAATACAATTTATTATTAAAGTCAAATGAAATTAATTATATGACATCATCAAGTTTTCGGTACCCAGGTTTTGCAAATCTGGAAATTATTATAAAAAGCAAACATCATCATATTTTGATAATTTCCTGATTGAATATTCATCTCATCTGATCATCATGTAAACCTGCTTGAATAGAATACAGTGGTCCAGTTGGAAGTTGAACACATACTACATGTCTATGCAACCAAATCATAAAGATACATATAACTGCAAATGTAGTTGTAATTTCAACGTCTCTGTATGAGAAAGTGCAACCACAATACAAATTTCATTTCATGTTTTCATTGCATAGTAGAGTCCTTCGGCACTGTAAAGTGTAAAAATGTATCTTTTAGATTAAATTACATAAATACACTTAGCCATCGATATGGAATGACAAAAATTGTCTTGGTGGATATAGAGAAATATTATATTATTTATTATCATATTATATATGTGGAACCAGACACATTTCTACAATTAAGATTTATACATGATGTGAAGTTATTATTTATTAGAAACTATTAATTACTTGTCATCAATCTCACTAGAATTTCGTTTTTCTAGTAGTAAGTTACTCTCTTACATTTCCATCAACTGTCTGCAAAATATTGATCTAGAAAATATGGCTTTCAGTGGTGAAAATATATTGCTGTTTCTACACAACATGATATATTATAGCAAATTAGTTCTTTATTTATTTTTCCTTTTTTTTTTAAATTTGGGGTTTAGAGCCGCTTTTAAAGATATTTTTCACTTCTATCATGGCTTGTCAATTTAGGACAGGAGGAAACCCAGCGCTGAATGTTACAGTAAACTGACAGACCAAGGATGATACATGCATTACCACAGTACAGACAGTGCATCCTATCAATATCACATCAGAAAAGTAACTTTCATGAACATTGATGCCGAGCTCCTGGGACAGGATTTGAACCTGGAATCGCTGGCTCCTAAGTCTGTTCTACCATTGCGCTACCACCAACCCTAGTAAATTAGTAGTTCATTTCTTCAATATTTAAGTTTAGTAATGTCTGTATTGCAAGCTAATGTAAATTCATATGATATTAATAACAGTAATATTTTTCTAAAAAGTCATAATAACCTCTCAATACATTTAGATAGATATAGCTTCCTTTTGGAATTGACTCCCCAGTTCTTTACAAAACATCAGTGAGCTGGTAAGCTCAAAGTAATCCTCTTTAACCCCCTCCCTGCTGGAATAACCCTCTCCATGCTGAAGGCATCCAGAGATGCCCTAAAGAGAAATGCCTTTGCCTAATCCAGCAGGGAAAGGGTTAAGGACAGACATTGCTCTATAGGGCATCTCAGGTTGTCTCCAGCATTGAGAGAGTTAAGAGAGCATATTAGTATATTAGGCTCCTTTGAGCACTATTAGATTTGGGTGCAATACAAATGTGAACTTAATTACTATTATTACCTAATTGCAAATGGCTGCCATCTATAGGCTGAACTTTCAATATGGTCACGGACTATAATGAAAATAAAATAATAAAAATATTAGCAACAACAGAACAATATTTGGTGCCATCTTTTCTATACATAATTGTATATAATTGTATATGTAATTCTATACATAAAAGTTTGGTTCAGTTTGTTCGCACAGTGCTTTCTAAGGTACTGATATGTCAAGATGCTGACAGACACCACTCAATGATATACTATTCCCATCAAAGGATATCATCAAAGGAATGTACACAAAAAACCACATTATTAACAGCTATTTAATTAGCTTTCTTGCAAAGTACAACTTAATTAAATATGGAACTAGAACTTAATTGACTTTGTATTAACTCATGGTATTTCTCGTCAGAAAAATATATAACTAAAAATATGTGAAAAATACAGGATATTAAGTATGAATTGTTTTTAGTATGTTTAATGAAAAACATAAATATTTTAATAAATAATCATTGCTTTACCTTCTCCATGCTGAAGGCAACCGAAGATGCTGTAAAAAGAAGTGACTGTGCCTAATTCATCAGGGAGAGGGTTAATGTGCATCTCTTAAGGCCTTCACCAGACAAAAGGTTAACCTTTTAAAGTCCATGCACTGATGAATGAGTGTGATTGTTTTACGTTGCAGAGGAAATCTTTCATCCACACACAACGATCATACACTTATAACTGCCACCTTTAGAGAGAAGAGCAAACTATGAACGAATCTGAAATAAATAAAAAATTCTCTTCATCGCAACAATCCCCCACTGAGCTTAAAAGTGTTAAAAGAGTTAAAAGTTAAGATGTACTTGATGTATCTCGAGTTAAAAAATCTGACACAGTTGGCCACTGTGTCGACACAAAACTTTCTCCAAGCAAAAAAAAAATCCATTGATATTTTCCACAATAATACAAGACATAGATCTGGAAGTATTTCTGTGGATTACAGAATCTGGTTGAGTAGGGACGTGGTCTATATACATACACCAGGATGGACTCGATCAATACATCAATATCAGTAAAATAGAAGATAGATAGAACTCTGGTACAATCACAGTAATCTTAATGGTCTGGACAACTGTGTTCAGTGTCATCATGGTCAATAGTACATAGCAGTATGAGCACGCTTTTGAGTGTGGATTTGGCACCTAACAAATGTCCACATTATTATTTTTAAAAGTATTTTATTATTATTGATTTTATTATTATTTTATTTTAATTCTTTAAAAAATATTTTAATAGTTTTAATATTATAATACCGGTAATAGTAGTACTGTACTACTACTACCGGGTAGTATTAGTATTAGTATTAGTATTAGTATTAGTAGTAGTAGTAGTAGTATTAGTATTAGTATTAGTAGTAGTAGTAGTAGTAGTAGTAGTAGTAGTAGTAGTAGTAGTAGTAGTAGTATGATGATGATGAGGAGTAGTAGAATATATGGAGAGTATTGGAGTATAGTGAAGTGAAGTAGAGAGAAGAAATTAAATTAAATTGGAAAATACAGTGAAACAGAACAAAACCATTTTAAATTGAATTTAACCAAATAAACAAAGACTCATATCGCATCACGTCGTATCCGCGGCGGAAGTCGACTCATTACTAAACCCAACTGACAGGAAAGCAGACAGAATATTGGCAGCGTTATTTCCAAGTGGTTTTACGTGCTGCGACATAACGCCAGTTCCATTGGCATACACAACTTACGCCGTCACAGTATTCGACGTTGTCGCGACATATTAACCAATTAACCGCGGTTCCTTAGACGGTGACGTTGCCCCCGGACCCGCAACCAATTCCGGGAGCTTTATATCATCGCTATGAGTTCAGGTGGACTTAATAATTGTATAGGTATTGTAGCCACTTAATATATGCCTGGAAAGGGGGTTAGCTACGTAGACGACTGGGGATAAGTCTGATATGTCTTCAGGCCATTGCTATCTAAAAAAAAAAAAAAAAAAAAATTGGCGGGGAGAAAATTAGAAAATATTAGTTCACTAGCCTCGCCTAGCTTATCGGAACTTTATTTTAATCGACGGAATTTCTGTGAATGATAATTATTACATCCTACTTGTTACATGTTACACATGAATAATTCTTGTAATCAGTGTAATATGAAAAGAGTCAAACAACACATATAAAATGGACTCCTCTTATAACTATTATCTCGGTAATGTTTTTACGACATATGACGTAAACGTTCAATAACCCGTAACTATCTCTTTCCAGTGGTTCATGGCGTTGGCATAGTTACGATATTTCAAACGTGGACTGGATTTCTGACCTCAATTCTCACCATACAAACTGCATCCCATTCACATCGCACAGTTTGGGAAATGAAGATCAAATTAATCCACAATCTTGATACATCATCCCGAGTTTATCACTAAACTGGTTCTGGTGGGGTTGTTTGCGAACATCACGATCACGATATTTATCCGCGATAGAGCACGCGCGGGATGGAACCAAGCGACTATTACACTCGTCGTGGAGATGACTCTCTTAGATATGAAATAATTGTTCCTTACAATTGCACCATGCAGACACTATTTCAATATTTATTCTACAGACAATGCAAGTCTATGAAATATTGCAATACGTTAGGTCTTGTTTCCAAGAAAGATCATAGCGCCACGAGATGCAAAAATGCGCCTTCACACCAACACCGGATTCCGGTGCGATTTACGCCGCAAGCAGTTGCTGCACCGATAGCGTCTCCGTTATTTCAAAGACTCGTTCAAAGACCAATCGTGCGGGAGAAAACGCATACCGAACGATTTTCTGTGTGAACGGTTCATTGAAATAACGTGGAAGCTAACGGTGCGGCAATGTGTGGACATGGAGTTTGGTGTGTACGCGCCTTAACTTATTGTACGCGTATTATACAGTTAACGACGCCTGTAGCGCTACGATCTTTCGGAAGAACAGATCCTTTGGAGATCTAGATCTGGAATCTGTCCCTGGGAATAGATAACTTGGATTGTAGTTTTAGGAATCTTCGATTATGTTTTTCTCTACGACGATACCACCCTGTAATGCATGTAACTGAATTACAAAGAACAAGATCTGAAGATGAAAGCAATCACGGGAATAAGACATTGGCGTGTACAGCATGACAAACACGCAAATGCTCCTCATCCTCGGAATCTGTCATTCCTGCCTAAACCTTCATCGCATTGGGACATTTGCTTACTGGATGTACGTCATGTGGTTGTGTCCATGCATAGCAAGAGTATGCCAACTCGTGTTGCTTGTATTAAAACTAGTGTATAGTGCACTTTAATGTTTTATGTTGATATTGTAAGTATATTCTCTAACGATATTGCACAAGTATGTTAGTAATTACTTAAAATTCCGAGAACCATTTTATATTTACATTCTTCATGTAATTAATTACTACACGCACATAAAGTATAGTGAATGAGTAAGTCCCAGTATATGTTTATATTATTAGGACTAGAAGTCATATAATGGTAGACTTGAATCATACATGTCAGCATTTAAACTATACAATTAATTAACTTGATCCTGTTGAATATTCCTCTTACACCATTACCCACGTTGGGCGCCATATATAACAGTATCTGTTTCGATTTTGAAAGTTTTGAAAATCGAACCGGGCCGCCAAACTACGATACATTTTGAGTATGATTTCATGCTCAAGCTCAAATGTTATACAGGGATTACATAACAAAACACTGAGTTGAGAATGAAATCGTATAGTAATAAAAATAAATGTCTCGTAATTTCCGGGCCCGATTTGTCAGGATGGGCATTCAACACTACATTGACAGAAGAGAAAAGGCATGAGAATGTATACACTATGCATCACTATACACCATTATAATCACTATATATCACATAGTGAATGTAGACACGTCATGTAGGCTACTTATATATGTATATGGTATCTATACATTGCATAGCAAATTAACCCCTTATACATATATCAGTATAACTAAAGCCCGCAGCATCTCTTTATCGAATTATTGGCCTATACATTATGTCGTGGTCTGCAGATAAAAATCAATTAACTTACTACACTCACAGCTTTAATGTTGCTATTTCAACAAATTAACCTATTCCACTGCTGTGAACTGCGTGTATACCATGCAAAGGGTAATTTCGCCGGCGTTTTCATAAAACCTAATCAGACCCTTCTTGTATTTATCAGCGTAGCTCTAAAGTAACCCTTTAACATTAACCATAAACCACTAATGGAATTGGCGATAGTATTCCCTTAAGATTCGAGTTATTTGAGTTACGCAGTTTCGTACTTTCCAGCTCTCTTATGTATGATCTAGTATTGATGCTTGCAGGTTTACTGCAACATTCAGCGCTACGGATGTTTCGGTTTTTCTCCTGCCCTAAACTGACAAGCCATGGTATAAGTAAAATAGCCCCGAAAGCGGCTCTAAATCCCAATTCAAATAAATCCGTAAATAGATTTGCCAGCACAGAATACCCTTTCAAATATGTTCTTTTATTGCTCCGATACCACATATAATAAGAGAGCGGTGTGGGTTCGTAGCGGGTAGCGGGGGAACATAATAATTTTATCACAAGGCAAGGGTTCCCAGGATACTGCGACTGCCTGCGTTAAGGAAGAGAAGCGGTGTCGCCAGCTTATCTCCGATGAAACATGGTGGGTATTAAAGCGCTCTACTATTGCAGCCTGTTTAATATGAGGGATGTATCTGAATTTAAAACAGATTACACAACGTTGTTTACCCTTTGCATGCTACATGAGGATGATCTCTGAGATATATGATGAACTCTCTTCCTGTGCGGGCCTCTAAAAGCAGGGCAATCTCATACCTGGACACTTACGAAATTGAAATAAGTCTAGTATCTCCATACGTAGACTGTGAAGCATTATGCTGGAGTAGCTGGGTTATACAATACTCTACTGTGGAGCTCCAGACGGACCAGAGCCTGCTTTATGTAACGGCATTGGTGTTTCGAATGCAGAGGGATCTTAAACCAAGGATGAAAGATTCAGACGCGCTTAAACTAATCCCAAATACGTGACTGAGGTCGCAGGTAGTTCAGAAGCAACATAGGTCCACTAGTTATCCGAAGTTCGTAAGATCATATTATCTGATGTTCGTAAGATCATATTATCTGATGTTCGTAAGATCATATTATCTGATGTTCGTAAGATCATATTATCTGATGTTTTTCAGTTAATGCTCTTTACAGGCGAGGACGGATGACAATTTCCTGTGATTCATGTTTGTATTTATATGTATGTTGTGTATATCCATTGTAGGCGCCATAATCTGCGGCCATATGTTTTTCAAAGAATACTTTACGGAAAGGAATCATATGTAGACCTCCTCCCCCACCAACTATCCCCAACCCACGCCAACCTCCACCCCAACTCCCGCCCGTCCACCAATTCATCAGATGTCCAGCTAACGCAGGGCATCTTTATAGGTGATGGAACATTTATTCGGCTGTAGGTCGTGGAGGAAACCGTTAATTTGAAGATTACCGTAAATTCTTGAATATAAGCCCTTGCCGGGTGCTGTACACAGAAACATAACTCCCTGTTAACGTTAACGTATGGGAACGCTGCGATCAATCTCTGGAACAGGGGCTTGGCTTCTATACATTTCGAGACACTCTCAGACCCGGCTTCTATTCAAGGCAGGCTTCTCTTCTAGGCAGACTAATATTCAAGACAGACTTCTAGTCAAGACATGCTTCGATTCAAGGCAGACTTATTCAAGGCAGGCTTCTATTCAAGACATGCTTCGATTCAAGGCAGACTTCTATATATTTCAAACAACTGTTTGCAACAAGGTTTTCGTTCTTTGATTGTTAACATTAAATGATTCGTGTTATAAACGTTTAAAGATGTGAATACGGTGAAAGAAAAGAAAACCCAATTTCACTTCTTACTGACTTGTTCACGCTATCGATGGCACGGAGAAAACTGACGTTATCATATTAAACTGATGCAGTCAGACATCTGTTGATACACCGTGTGTGCAATACACTCATAACCTTGTTTTAAACTTGTTTAACACAATTTTATATATGTATGTATATATATATATATATATGAAGGATTTCAGGCCGTTGTGGCTTGCGTTCATAAA
>JAUTBV010125805.1:0-12627 GCA_032361325.1 Lepetodrilus fucensis
TCTTAAATTTCCTGAGAAAACCTGTTTAAGAGTGCTGGTTTCCTGACAAGGGTATTCATGGGTAGGCAGGTCTGTATGATTGATAGATTGCTTTTATTTCCTCCAATACATTTGGAGAATAATTATTATGAATTTGACACTGTTATATTGCAACATAATACAATATAGAATTGTTATATAACATTAGCAAAATTTACAAGTGGATCGTACACAGCAGGTGACATTTATTACTGTTTGATGCTATGACTGTGACATATCTACACTTTATCCATGTTTAAAGACTCATTTCTTCAACCAGCTTAAAGTTATTCCACCAAGCAATGTTACTCCTATTCAAAATATACCCATAGATCAGTTAACCTCCTCCCTGCTGAATAAAATCAAAGTGTTCTATTTCTGCATTTGATCAGGCATCCAGGCCTCAATTTAGCAACTAATTTGGGAGCCATGGCGACCTAATTTTTCATTTGGCAACCAATATTTCACTTATTTTAAGTGATTCTGGCTATGTAGGAGCCAAATCTCTCCTTGGAAAAAATTGTAACTGTCGCCTTCAACAGGGAGAGGGTTAAGCAAGTCTGGATTTCTAGAGAACACAGTATAGCATATCAGCGCCTCTTTCAAATAAATATAATAACAATCAATTTAATTTATGTTTAAAGCTACTAGTATTTACTTTCTGCCATTGAGGCTATAGATAGTCTAATATATTTACATGTTTAGTTTCTGTTTATCATGTAAGAGAATTACAGTATCATTCAAATTTAAAATGTATGAGGAAATATTTCTCCCTCAATTGAAGCTACATAAATGCAAAGGGCAATATGATATTTCTGTGACTAACAAAGCTCCTGGCCAGTTGTTATGGTAAGGTATAAGGTGTGCCTTTTACATCGGTTTCCTGAGTTTCTCAAATTACTTTCGTATTCCTTCAGTGGGCAGAGACAGCCCACTACCAGCTGTGATTGTGAATCAAAGCTTTCGCCAACTTTGTCCCGCCCCAATGTAAATATAGTGACATCGCCCACTCACACAAACAAGGGCATTCTCTGATTTGAATTCAAAATTCAATTTTGAACATAACAGAATGTGAAAGCTTCTTTTAAATTGATTTTTAGATCATACTGAGGGCTTATTTATTATTTTATTAAATTGTTTTAATTTATTATAACCCATTTAAATTTATTATTTAGCATTTTTCTCATATATATTGTACAAAGTGGAATGTGTGTTAGGAAAATCAGAGAAATATTAACCATATCTCCGAGTTTATAATGAAAACCTGCGTTCTTGTATATACTACACCTGTACACAGGGTGACATGATTGCTTGTACTATTTTAGGAAGATCAGAGAAAATATGAATAATAATAAAACTGTAGGTGGTTATAATTACAATACTAGTAGACTGCAACTTGATTACTTCCTACTGTTGCGAATAATTGGATGTCTGTTGGTTTCGTGTAATATGAGCCGATCTAACCTATTGTTTGCCTTCTTTCAATTCAATGAACGCAATTTAATACCCAGGATATTTTCTGTTGACATTCAAAACTTTGAGCTCTGTTAACAACCATTCTAAAAAATGTAAATAAAGGCATATAATTTTTCACCATAGATACGTGCTATGTATGGGTTTTTTTATTTGGTAAGGCCACACCCATTGAATTGTTTGTTTTATGGATTTACTGTTTGAGAATAACTGTAGATAGAATTTCAGATGCTGTTATATTATTTTCATGTGATTTTATTTGTTTATGATTTTCCAAGATGTTTTAGACATGTTATCTATTTTGAATAAATATGCCTGAATATGAGTGGATGGACAAGATAAAGTGAAAATAAACATAATACAAATCAGAGAAGACATGGAAGATGAACAGAGAAAATATTGCGACAAACTTTTAAAAGAACATTAAATTTTCTGAATTTGTATATATTTTTCTATAACAGGAATAATTAAGTTTGTCTGAAGTGTTGATTGAACTGATGCTTAAATGTTGCAGTGGGAATATCTGACCCATAGGCCACGATTGTAGAAAAGCATGAAATATTAACATTCAAATACATTTATCAATTATTTTGTATTTTACACATATAGTTTAATACACAGGTAGAACTTTAATAAACACCTGGTCGATCTAGTTATTGGACAAACAATTATTACCTGGAGCAAAGTTGGTTTGAGTGTTTGTTTTGTTTGCAGGAGTATTTATTCAACCAACTACTTATTTGTCATGTCACACTCGTTACCGCTAGTTGCATACTGTAAATCATGAAATTAATGCATCATTAATTTAATGCGACCTCTAGATTTTAGACGTAAATGCAACACCAATAAAATGCGAACGGCCATGTCGCCATACATGTTTTCCTCAAAGTCTTACCTTTAACGCGCAGCAATTAAATGCGACAATACAGTGGTCGCATTTTTCGCATTAATATTCTGCTCGCATTAATTTAATGATTTACAGTATTTAATGTGACAAGATCTGCTTTTCATGCAATTATATTTAATTAATTAAAAAAAAATTTAAAAAAATATGTTTGTATTACTGTAGTCTGTATTACTAACTAGAGAAACATATTGAATACATTTGGTCGTGGTGTATGGGTGAAATATTCCTGCTGCTATGTAATGCACTGATAAATTCCTGAATACATTTGGCAGTACAGCGATCTTTAGGTAGCTCTACATTTGTCACCATAACCCTGAAAATGTTGGAGACTTTATCTCAAAGTAAGGAACACATTAACCCTCTCCCTGCTGAGTTATGCACAGACACTGCTGTTCAGGGCATATCAGGTTGCCTTCAGCATGGAGAGGGTTAAACACTGTCTCATTGAATGAAAGTAAGGAAGGTGTTAGAACACTTCAGTCTGTGAAAGTGTTGAAATTTGATCTCATGAATTACTTACGTAATTAACTTATTGTACAAAATAGATTTGATTTTTTTTTTTAAATATACAAAATTACTAGTGTACACATTTTTGGTTTCCTGGATATATAGTATATATATTCTTATAGCATATTATTTTTATTATTTTTATTAATTTCTTTGTTCTTTATTATCGTTTATTATGTACGGTAGTATATTTAATATGTTTGTTGAATTTGTGGTACAAATAAAATTTTAATAACTATTTAAATTTTTCGAAGAGTAAAATCCTATTGGCTAATCTGTAAACCAGGGAAACGTCGCAAATGGGTGAAAGATTCACGCAGCACACTTACTCACTCATTGTAAACCAGGGAATCAAACAAGTAAATGCTTATTGAAACATAAATATATTAATTTTACAATCCCAGATTCACTTTTAGCTTCATGAAAGTTCAATGAACTAATGGTATAGATTTTAATTGTGATTTTCTGCTAACAACATCCTCACTTGATGGTCATAGTGGAAGCACTTACAGCACTGAAATGAACCTGGACTCATAATAAGCTGTATGTCAATTCAATTATTCCTACTTTCCTAAGGAAAGGGCCCCCCATACATTAAAGTGGATGACTTCCTCGATAATATAATGAGTCTTTTTTTATGTACGCTGTCGTTCAGCGTAATTGTACGTGTATTAACAATGAAATCACGTGACCACTGGACCTCTTCCCACGAACATACACACTGGCTAATTCAAGTAATTGACCTATGAAGTATACAGAGCAATGAGAGAAGTGTTCTCAGTTGTTAGGTAAATAGTACATGTAATTGAAGTGTTTTCAGTTGTTAGGTAAATAGTACATGTAATTGAAGTGTGTTCAGTTGTTAGGTAAATAGTACATGTAATTGAAGTGTTTTCAGTTGTTAGGTAAATAGACATCTGATTGAAAAGTGTTTTTCAGTTGGTGGGTAAATAGTACACTAGTGTCCAATATGGTAAGATGTCCGTACTTTCAGTGTGTTCACCAGACCCAAACATTTTATTGTCTAACGTGACCAAAAATATGAATAAAATATTTTCCTAATCAGATTGCAGGGAATTGGGTCCAGTTCCAGATCCAGGTCCAGAGAATAGACACAATCTAAAACATATGTTTTATATTAGTATTGAACACATAATCAGACAACTGATTTTATTTTCCATTTTCAAAGTGAATGTCAATAATTTAAATGCTAAATGTGATATTTATTCCCCACTAAGACATTAATTCCACTAAACCATTATTCCCCACTAAGACAGTAATTCCACTAAAATAATATAATTCTCCTAAGCCGAAAAACATCTTCATATAATAATCGCCCACACCTACGACGTCAAAGTAATTATGTCAACGCCTTTGTCTGCCTTAGACATCACAATCATTGAATAACACAAAATGACAAAACACTGCTGATTAATTGTTATTCCAAGATAGAACTCCACCATTTATGCTGAATAATGGAGATTACTTCCTTGTGTTTTCTACAAATTACAAATGGCCGCCTGAGCCTATTGGAGTCGCGTAGAGAGCCAGTCATGCATGCTCTAATCAGAGAATGGTAAAATTGGTCAGAATTGTTTTCAAGCATGCCTACCATGGCAACCATATTGATAAATGGATGTTTTATCGCTATGCTTAAATGAATACATGTACCAGTCGGAAATTTGGCACATGCGCAGCCTACTTATTGGTCAAACATGATCCTTATTTCCCTCGTTGTTTTTCCATTATGTAAACAGATAATAAATGTTGTGTGCGAGAATATAAAAAATGGTCAACAGCTGAATAATGCGGAGACTGTTCGTAGGGCAAGCGTACTGGGTTCAATGGATTGTTGATGTAGTTAATTTTAAATGCTAACATTCTGGGTTCGATCTCCGGATTGATTGTTTACTGTGTAAAGATTTTTCTTGTGGTGAATATTGACAATGGCACTTTTTATGGTTGTGTTTGTATATTGACAGTGACACTTTGACACTAACACTGTCAATGCGTGGTGTGATAAAATTGAGATGATGGGTGAGAGGGTAATTTGTCTTGATCGTATTTGGTTTTGTTTCTGTTAAAAAACCGATTTAGATGATAATAAATCATTGCAGTGATTTTAACATAATTTGATGGTTTTAATAACATTTATCTTTATTTAATAATTATATTATTTATCCACCTAATAGCCCTTTACCAATGATTTTACATTTTTTTGGTTAAACTGTTAACAAATTGCAGGAATCTATTTTAACCCTTTCAATATCAGAGACTGATGAACTCCATTTTCCCATTTGCTAGACTTGATTGACTGATCTAGGGAGGTATTTTGAATAGGAGTATTTGGCTGAGAACAAGGTGTAACACAGACTACCCATTTGTGTGCATTTATAAGTACTCAGTAATAAATCTTGAAGCTCACATAAAATCACATGGCCATGTTTCCACCAACAGGAAGTGAGAGGGGGGCGGTCTCACCAGAAGCTCGGCTTCGTGGACCTCAATCTGGCGGAGTTTGCGGGCTCCGGCCATCAGAGTCGCCGCTTCCTCCTGGAGGGTTACGACGCTAAGCACAGGGTAGACAACTCCACACTCACCATTGCCATCGAGATGTCGCTCGTGTCTGGAGATCCTGTATTTAAAGTGTGAGTTTCTAATCAACGTTAAATTTTCCATTTCACCCAGGTTTTGTTTTCTTCAATTTTAGCAATAAGTAATTAAAATAAGAAAAAAAACTTGGTCGGCTCTGAATTTAAAAATAAATAAATATATAATTAAGTTTGTCAGTTTTTTTTATCAATACTATTTTTTTAAATTGTGCAATCTTATGTTATATTATTAACACACATTTCTCTGACCCCCCACCTTCTCCTCCCTCACCCCCAGGCCTTACCATCAAAGCCTTAACCTGCCAGGAGACATCAAGGAGGGGGCAGGGCCCTCAGAGGCGCGCCTCGGAGACGAATGCAGCGAGGGCAGTCTCGCCTCCAACAGCAGTGGCTTCGGCAGTCTACCTCGGAAAGAGAAGTCCAGTACGATAACCAGAGGTGAGAGAATGGCATACTGCGGTACAGCAGAGAATTGGTACCCGGTAGGATGACTTTGGACATGAGAACGATAACATTCTAGCGCCTTGAATAGCAGAAGGTTAACATTATTTTTGTGTATTGGTTTGAAATATTTTTCTTGTTATAATATTAAAGATGAAGACAATCAGGTTTTTTTTGTTGACAAGGACTACTTGGGGTACTGTATTTAATTATTGATATTGCAAATCCATCTTGGAAATTATTACAAAAATGTTATCTCGTGATTGTTTTGTAACAATGTTATATATTATTATAGCAATCTTTTTTTCATGTTTTTTCCTTAGCTAATAATCTTTCATGTTATATTTCTCTTTTGCCACACAAGTTGTACGAGAGTAAAAAAACAATAACAAAAACAAAACAAAAAACAATCTTACATTATGTATAAGAATATATAAAAGCGAGTTTTTATATTATGTAATATTCCATGCAAAGATGATCTTGACACATTAACCCTCTCCCTGCTGGATTAGATGCGGGCACTGCTCTTTAGGGCATCTCCAGTTGCTTCCAGCATGGAGAGGGTTAAACATGCTTTCCTGACGGGGAAATTGTTTCAGATCACTCAGACCCCGACCTGCTCCGTGAGAAGGAGCGAGACTTCGAGCTAGGCCACTCCCGGAGCGGAAGTTACGCAAGTCAACAGTCACGTGCGTCGGGGTACGGTTCACTCACCCACAGTAGACAGTCCAGTGCGGGGAACGAAATCGCTAGCACTCATGCCAGGTGCGTAGTACGCTTGTAGATCTGTCCTTCTTAATCCTTTTCTCATGGTACAAGGGGAGATAACTCTGGAAAAAAAGGATATCCACATTAATAATTAATTTAATGCTTTGCGAAACTTTGGTGAGTAGGAGTAGAAGCAAGGCTGGTGGGTAGACGAATAGGTCGAATGTCGACATTAATTCAGGGGAGATAACTGAATATTTGGGAATGGAGGAGACGGAAGATGAAGTTATACAAGATAATCATAGTATTATTTTCAATGACACTTTTCTTACTGGGAAAATAATATAGCCATTCCATCTACATTTATTAACATGAACTAGTTGCATAGTTTGCTTTGAATAACCATTTTCATTTTGTCATTTATTGAATTTACAATATGTTTAAACTTGGATCACTTCAGTTGACAAAGGGGGATAACTAGGAACTTGTGTAACCCTAATTTCAAGTTCGTATGAGTATAAGTCTCTTCTGACAACTCGAATTGAGACATTGCCATACCTATTTGAAATATTTACATTTGATATTTATGACCATAGATCATGACTAAGGGAGGTAACACATATTAAAAATTGGTGATTTTCAAGTTGCACTGTGACGATAAGTGTACGTTATGCATTAAAAATCATAATATACACTGCTGAACATGTCCATCCATGCAAAATTTTAAGTAAATCCTGTTATTTTCAAATATTGTATTTTATGGCAGCCATTTTGGAATTTAAATCCGTCTTGGCTAAATTGTGAAAATGCACAATAGTCTACACACAAAAAATCAGATCAGGTCCCAAGGTTACGAAACTTTTTGAATACGATGTCATGGTCAAGATCAAATTTTATATTGGGATTCGTGAACAAAATCTAGAGTTGAATAATACTTAGAAAAGTTTCGTAGTGTCGGGGCCAGGTCCGTTTTTTTATGAAGGGATCATACTGATAGTCAGGGCATAAATAGAGGTTTAGGTCATTTCCTGCTATAGGAATAGCATGGCGTAAGCCCTGACTTACGCCTACTGACTAAGTCTACAGTATGATTTTATATACCAGGGCATCGTTTCTCTAAGCTCTCATATCCACAATGAGACTATAGCACTCTCGTAAGTGAACGATCCCCATGTATTAGAGATCACTATGAGAGTCATTATGGTCTTTGTAGTAGATATGAGAGCTTCGAGAAATGATACCCAGCTTATTTATTATATAGCGTTGCCAAGAGGTATTATTTAGAAACTTGATTACAAAATCCTACATAATAATATGTTCTACAAGTTCTAAGATTTATCTTGTTTACAGACCTGCCTTGTATCTTCTATGCTTTCCTTAGATTATCATGTTGTTTTGTTATTATGTATCTTTGACTACTGTTAAAGAAAGATTTTTCTTGGGCAATTACAGTAAGTCAGTACGGAGTTTCGAATATGCACAGAATACGTGTGCACTTGTCAAAGGAGAAAGGGCATTATAGTATAGTATAATGCTATTAATGTGCTTATCACAACCATCAGATTGCTTTCCAGTGGTTTTAACAAACACGTAATGTAAAATAGATGATAAACATGGATTATTAGTGCTACAGCTACTCAGACAGTTGTTGTTTACCATAGTACTTTCACCTTTGACTTGTGCATGCATATTCTACACATATTTGAAACTATAGGCTGGCTTATAGATAACAGTATGTCAGCTTACAGTCTAAGATAACTCTTCTTTTTTTTTTAAGGAATAATATGTGAAATTGGTCTAAATATTAGCTTATAATTATTTTAAGAGACCTTTTTTCAATGGATGGAGAAATTGATTACCAGTATAATATAGTTTAAAGATTATTTATAACATGTGTACTATTAATTTGTGTGAAACTTTCTTCCAACCATAAGCCTGTAAAAAGCTTCTTCAAATTCATGTTTTGTGTATATTGCAGAATATTTGGAATGTTTAGTAGCAAGAACAGGCAAGAAAAGTGTTGAATCACATTTAAGCCTCAATATATAAAAGTAATTCATTTAACTTTGTGTTGCGACTTTGGTAACACTAACACGTGTGATATATATAATGCATCACTTTTATCTCAAGCCATGATATTAACTAAAAGGTTAACATTATTTTTGTGTATTGGTTTGAAATATTTTAAAAACAAACATGAAATGATATTTTAGATCAGAACACATGATTTTATTTATTTATTTATTATATTTTTTTCAATACACTAGAAATAAGACTTTAAAACAGAAGATCTTGTCTAAGCCCTTTTTATAAATTTTTAAAAGCATTTAAATTTTATAAATGCAAAAATAATAGATCACAAAAATGACCACCTTGTCTAAGCCCAATCCTACTATGATATCCTATTTGCTGTGGGTGTGTTATACATAGTATTATATTTTATTTATTCACTGCTATATATTAATGTCTCTGTGGGAATCTCTCAGCCATGCGTGATGATAAAATATGTAACTAAATCTTAGACTTCATTTGTTTTGGGCACTCAAGAGTTGAGTCGAGTATTGCATACACATAAAGCATTAGCACTAAAAATGCTTTCAAATAAAACAAGAAGAACACAACTTGAGTGTTGAGGGCATGACTGAGACTAAGGACTGCAGACTCTGCAGACTGTGTAATGATGTCACAACATTGACCCCCGCTGAATCGGGAGTGTATTATTTGTTACCAGCGTGATTACCGGGGTGTACAGGTTTTTACAAGCTGAAATTGCGGTTTTGGTGCCTACGAGAAATTTCTTCTGCTTGTAAAAACCTGTACACCCCGGAAATCACACTGACAACAAATTTATCCAAAATCGTAATAGTTCTACACTATAAACCTAATGGATTTGTGGATATTCATGCTGAAATGTCTTTCTAACATACAAACCGATGGAGTTTGCAATAACATCACAATCATTTATGTATCATTATGAGGTCATAACTGTTATGTGTAGGCAAATCGGGGTGTAACACTTTTCACAGGGCTCCTCTCAACCAATCAAATCGTTAGAATCAACGCATATTTTGAATAATGAATGAGATTTGGCATTTGATTTGAATTTACCGCACTCGACTTGACCTTCGTGTCCAAAATAAATATAGCCCTAAAGCCATACTAATCTATTGGTTTTGTTTGTGTTATTGTATATATATATATATTTATGTGTGTACTAAAGTCATCCTGTCATGTCCAAATGCTTTCTTCAGTCAGTAATTGAACTCTATCTACAAGACAATGTAATTTTCACTGTGACCCTTCCCCTGCTAGTTCAAATCACACATGACATATGTATTAGCCTGTAGCAGTAAGAAGATAAAATAATATATTTTATTTTTATTTTACAGGATGTCACATTGCCAGTTCAGAAACTATCCATATTTAAATAAATTAAGATTTAAAATTAATATTATGTTAATTTAAAACAAATATGTGTAAGTTTTATTCTACAGGATGCCAGTTTAGAAACTATCTAAAATTAAAATTTGTAAATAAGTTAAGATTGTGATTTTTTGGATTTTTTAGATATGTACTTTTATTTTACATGATGTCTGTTTACTAATTGTACATATTTAATAGTATATAGATCTGTATTTATAGACAGATATTTATAATTAATTTTTTATTTTTCGTCATGGATTAGCATTATCTTATATTTCTACTTCAGCGCGTCATCAATGTCACAGACCCTGGAGGCAAATCTGACTCCCAAATTTCAGCGTTGTAACTACCTGTACGAATATTTAACCTCCATATTATATCTACCTTGTTATATCTTTGTTAGGTGTCTAGTGCATTGTGGGTGCTTTGGTTTGCTTATATTTTCTTTTTGAGTTCTCATGCTTCCCATTAAATCTGAAAATTTAATTTAAAACTGGATTGTCTGGAATTCAGAAAATAAAACAGTGATGTACTAGTACTACAGCATGAAGCCATTTTTATATGCGAAATCCCTCCCAATGGGAAGCCAGTTTGATGTGCGGAAAACTTCCCAGTGGAAAGCCAGTTTTATGTGTGAAATCCCCAATGGAAAGCATGAGCAGCTGTTGCGATTTTTCAGTTTGATGTGTGATCATTTTGATTTCAGAACGTAGTGTATCATCACCCGATCATATCACAACCTAGATGTCACTGTTTGTTTTTAGCATATATCCCATTGTTAGTTCACCAGGCTGAAATGGATTGTGCTATTGTTGTTATTATTAAGAACTGTATCTAATGTTTTCATCCCCCACCATGTTGCTTCAAGGCTTCTGGGAAAACCTGACTGTTTTATTATGCTTCTATCTCACTCTGTCTTTCTATTTTGTGCCGAATTGAGTTGTGCAATATTGTTATTTAAAGTGGTTCCTACACCAAATTCAAACTTATAGAGTTGATGATCCTGCACCACATAGTGTGATTGATTCCTTCCAATTAAATATGCTCATTTTAAGTCGTTTATTTACATAAACTGTTAGGTGAACAGGACGATGCAATGTTGACATGTGACTTCATCAAAGTTACGCCATGTGCAAGAAACCCGTGCAATCTGTGCAGAGAAACCCGTGATGAGTATGCCATGTGTGAGAAACCCGTGCAATCCGTGCAGCGAAGCCCGTGATGAGAAGGCCTTGCCAATTTCAAAACAAACGATTGTTTACAATCGTCAAGTAAAATAGGGTTTCCGTGCATTTTCATCCCTGAAAGCTCAGATTATTGCAAATATTGCCCTATATATTACATATGACCAATAATAAAAATGGCCATAGGTAAAATCCCCTATTTGTATGAGTCACTGTAAATTGGAAAATATTTTAATATTTATTTTTTATTATATTCCACTGACAGTGTACTACTGGGGTGCATTCAATCAGCACAGGGCTGAGTAAGCCGCTTAGCTAAACTGGTTCCCTGTCTCATGTATGCTTCATACGACTCTTGAGACAGTGGCTAGTTTGGTAAGCCGCTTGCAAGCGCTTGTGTCTTTGAACGCACCCCTGGTAGTTGACCATTATAATAATAAATAGTGATGGAAACATCACATGAAAATCAACAAACCAGGGAATCAAATAACTTTGGATTAAAAATAAATGTCTTGATGATTTCCATCAGTAAACTCAAAGTTGTATCAATGCAATTCATGTTAGTATAAGAACATATAAGAGCATATTTAACAAATGTTTAAGTGTTTTCCCCAACAATATTACCGTTTTTGATAATTTTACTTCAAAGCTATTTGCACATCTCAGCATCTGCTATTTCTTTAACTTCCTCCATGCTGGTGGCAACAGTAGGGGATGAATGGAGATCATTTATTTTTGGTTTAGCAATACTAATAGAAAAGTAAAAAGTGGTGTGTGTGTTTTTTCCCCACCATTTTTCAGCAATGATTTTGCAATATTACATGTGCTTTCCTGAAAATGTTATCCTTTTTTGTTGTATTTTCAAAATGTTGCACAACCCATCATTAATTCATCCATGATTCATAAATTCATTCATTCATCAATCATCATTCATTCCAAGCATGGCATCTAGCTATGCAGGGCTCTATATTAAGTTTGTGAGACGCTTGTCCCTGTGTCCTGTTGGACATGAAACTACTTGCCCTGTAGTTCTAGTAAAAGTCTTGTTAATCTGGGCTATTTAACATGTCCGCCTGTGGGTAATACCTGTCCCAGACAGGTGGACAATCCTTACTGTCGAGCCCTGCTATGTACATTATAATATACAAATATATGTTATAGTATGTATACAAAATATATTCTGCATGTGTACAAATTCTGGTGAGGGAAATTAATTAACCTTACACAGCTGACAATCTCCCATGTAGTGATTATACCCATCGGCCAATCAGAAGACAGGTACACTTAAAGCTGGGAATAACTTGATTAGCCATGTGGCAAATGTCCGACAAACAACATATTGCAAGGCTAGCAT
>JAUTBV010125827.1:0-52508 GCA_032361325.1 Lepetodrilus fucensis
CATTGAAGTATGAATGCAATGTTTTGGGGTCACGTGGACCAATCAGATTGCCGGATTCACATGCTATTTATTTATTGTGCAATGATGTTTATCATTAGAAATTGTGCTCATATACATGAATGACTATGAACAAAAATTATTGATGTCTATGTATCTGACCATACCATCTCCCAAATTGGAAGTGTCATCACTTAGTTTTGTACATAGTAACATGTACTGTCCCATTCAGTGCAGGATGGAGTTTTGTATGCCATGCACTCGTGATATGTGAACATAACGTATCCCACTCTCACATTAAACATGCCATGGCACGCCATCCAGCACTATGCTTCATACTCCAACTGTTTGCACGTTTCATTTTGCGTAATCCGTTAAAAGCTTCATCCACTTGCTTTTGATCACTCAACATGTTTAAATTTCAAATACAATTTGTCTTTGCACATGAAGCATGAAAATTAAGTCTGCGTGAATATTAAGTATCTTACCATATATATTTATTCTATATGGATTCATGTAAGCTATGTCAAATGCGTTAGATTTGCTATGTATTTTTCAACATTTTTCAACATTTATATATCTATCAGTTTCATATTCAAGTTTGTTCTTACAATTTAGTAGATATTTACATGTCTTAGAGATGTATCACAAGTAGTTACATTTTGTTGTACTTAAATAATTCTGAATAACTTGTGTAATTTGTAAAATAAAACACACCATAAGCTTACAATACGGTACCTGAATAAAAGCTATCAAGTTAAAATAGATAATTTAGGTAATGGAGCAGTCAAATCAATATGCATACCGTTATAAGTTAAACATTTATCTCAAATGTCAAGGAATCAACTCCACATATTCCAGGAATCAACTCCACATATTGATTTGTATGCAATCAATGGCAACTATTAGCAGTCATAAATAATCGCAGTAACTTATTATGCAATGACAGCAAAGGCATTGCATAATGAGAAATAAATATAGTTATTATTTCCCAATTCACTTGGGAATCCAAACATTATTTTTTTGGACATTAATACACATGTAGAATTGCCTCAATGCAAATCATTTGTGGTTGTCTGCCAGTTACATCTGATTGTGTGGTGTATTTTTTATCTCTTTCTCTCTTTATCTTTTATATTGTGATTATTTATTCAATGCACTTTCAAACAATCTCATCAACCAATCACAAATCACATTCTATCTGAAAGATTATATACTGTAAACAATTGCATCTTCATAAACATCGCGGACTGTTGAATTGCCAATTCCGCTAAAAGCCGCTAACCCACTGAGTAAAATGTATATGTCAATTTACAAATGTGTCATTTTTCAGAATTCTAAGTAAATTATGCTAGTGTTTTCCCCTCCTTTTTTCTCTATATTATTAGAGAATGGATTATCCATCAACAAAGTGTATTTACTTGAGAGTGACCTTTAATCTTAGCATTATGTAATGTCGATTTCACAGAATTCTACATCAAGTATATCTGTTTGCAGAGTAGATAAGACGATGGTTTGGTCGATGAATAATGAAACAATGATTGAACAATCAAATTGTAGATTTCATGTCATCTGCGACATTGTGATCTATTCTTCTCAAAAAAATATTTTTTAAATGATAATGCCCTCCTAAAAGTTCAAGCTGTTAAAAACAATATTAAAAAAGAACTAAACTAAAATAATTGGTTCAATAACATTTTACATTCTATATTAACTTGACATCTTTATCAATACCATTCTCAATGTGTCCAAAACATCAAATTTGCTTCCTGTTCACAATTTTCTTTTTCTTAAAAAAACGTATATTTTATAATCAAAATCAAAATCAAATTTTCCACTGACAAGAGTATTGAACAAATTCTATGAAGATTTCTTTTTTTCTTCTTAATACCAATATCTCCTGTGGAGTATTATCAATAAATATTTCAATTTCAAAATTATCTTTAAAAAAACCACAATATTGTTGAGAAATTTATCTCGAGGAATTTTCAATTGAAAACATGCTCTAGACATGAGCCGGTCTGTCCATGAAACATGACAAGTTTGCACTAGGAATGGAGAGCATGTTTCCTGATTGCATTTTTCCATGACACACCACGACCTCTCAAGGCAGATTGACACTTGTGCCCACTTAATATCACAAGCTGTTGGTGATGGTTCTTCAGGAATCGATTGTCACCTCTACAAATGGATAGTGTTCCACTGAGTTGGTTTTGATGGGTTTTCATGATAATTAGTCACGTTAAGATCCTGTCAACTCGGAGAGAGTTTTAGTTAATTGTCTCATTACCAGATAATACAAGCATTGATCCAGTGGTAATTATTGTTGGATATTCTAATTGTTGTATTGTGCTGGTTTTATTTATTAAATAAATAAGTTTATATATAAATATGCCTAAAATGATTGCCATATATTCCAAGTATTTCATTTATCAAATTTATAAATTGCTTTTATTTATTAAATTATTTTATAAATAAAATTAATTATTTAAAATTTAAATAACAATAACAACAATGGAACAAAATAATCCTGATATCAAAATTGTAATATGAATACAAATATAAATTTGCTCATTCAAAATCTCTATTTCGAAGTGCAAACTACTATTTTTGCCCATCCTTATATCAATTTATCTCTGCTTATTTTCAGTGATGCACCTCGATACATTTACCAATTTTCTATTCAATATACAAACAGCAAAACTTGCATCTATGTAGTTATTTTCCTGAAAATACACTTATTGGATCCATTTTACCCTGACTGACCTCCTGTCATGGCGACACTTTCAATTCCACGCATTCCGATATTCCAGACCACGTCTAAATGCACTCATTGCAGTGCAGACTTTGGTCAACAGGTTCCAATTATTCGGGGTTAATCATCGTGACATTAGCAGGTGTTAATTGCATAAGGTCGGATGCCTGCGTACTTGTAATTGGTGGGGGGGGGGGAAGGGGAAGGGAGAGGGGAAGTCAGTAAGTGGAGGAAATCTGGGGTCTTGGCAGCAAATGGATGTAGTGTTATGACATTTTGCCTGGTGGTGGTTGTAGGCGGTGATATACTGGTGTGTGTTGTGACCAATAACCAGAGCAATTTAGTATGTACATATAAACTGGACGGAAAACCCACTCCAATGCATAACTAACACAATCACCCAATGCTCCATCAATTCCATACCCTGTTCAACAGATATACCATCCATCATAACAACCACCCAATAGCCCAATCCCCACCCCTCATCATAACCATTTCCCCACCACTGCCATCATCATAAATAACCCTATCTCAGCCACCACAACCCCCACACCACCACCATCACCACCACAACCACCACCATCACCACCACAACCACAACCATGACTTCTACCTACTCCACCATCACTACCACTCCCAGCACACCTGGCCCCAAAATTGCGAATCATTTTTGAGTACCGTACAAACTAATTTTCAGCTCTAGGTTTCATTCACAAATACCCATGTAAAATTTAAGAACGATCATGAAATTGTACTCAAGAAGTTTCGCAATACTGGGGCCTGAAACATGTTAACATGAATGCTTGAAGTAGAGGATTTCGAAACATTGGCTAGCCAAGAGCACGTTTCATGAATTGCAATCAGCAGTATGGTCTTCCAGCCAAGGTCACGTCGATATCCAATAGCAGCACGCCCATTGCAGCCAATGTCAGATATCCAATACCATCACGGCAGATCAATACTAGTCTAAATTTGAGAGTCAGATAAGTATATGAATATTCAAGTCCTCTGTTTGAAAAATAAAAAACAATTCCCAAGGTAACTAACATAACAATATACAAATGCAAAGTGAAGTAGGTTTTCAGAGTGAGAGAGAGAGGGAGAGATACACACACACACAGTGAGGGAGGGAGATACAGAGAGAGAGAGAGAGAGAGGGAGGGAGGGAGGGAGGGAGAAAGATAGAGAGAGACAGAGAAAGCAAGAAGAGAGAGACACAGTTCTATAAAGAAATAGAGGAAGATATATATAGGCAGAAAGACAGAGACAGATATGAGACAGAAACAGACAGAGAAAGTCATATTAAGTCAGAGAGGAAGAAGAAATAAGCACATATTTAATGGGAAAATGGCTGCTATAATCATAATACAAATCTGAGCTACAGATTATTCGAGTAGATACAAACCATCAGCAATCTGTCCAGAGTAATTAACATACATGTCATCCTTCAGGAATAGCCTCAACTCAGTTCTGGACTAATCACAATACCTGACTCTGCAGGGCCTCCCTGATTGCCTCCAGCAGAAAGAAGGTTAACTAGATAACTTCACAAATGGCGACAAAGGGGAAAATGGTTTTGGTAGCCTGAAATAATAGGCTCTTATTTCACTTCCAAGGTCTGTCATAGTATCAGATAATGTTGACTTTATCCTGACTATTGTACAAATTAATTACCGTAATTAATTTGTATAATTTTAGTTAGTTTTCATATTAGTTTTACAGTATGTGTTTGGAAATATTGGTTGTTGTTCTTAAAAAGATATAATTAAAATTTAAACCTTCTATCAACAAATCCTAAAATTTCAACTTTACTCTTTCAAGGCTCTGTAAATATTAGACCATGTACTGTTCAGGTACGAGTAATCTAATCTGAGAAATCTGTGAATGGAAACTATATATTTGGTACCTAGTCTTAGTCAGACAGTTTTGTTCTGTGATTCCCATGGGTTGATTAGTTTCTGTCTAAAACACTAAATTTAAACTAAAATAAACTTTCATTTTTAGCCTAACCTTTTCACTGATTGGTACTCAGGTAGCATATGCAATTATCTCCATCTGATTCCAATTCCTGAAACGCACATACTTTATGGTATAGGCAAGACTTATATAACAGAGGACCTTATTTGTTAGCTTTCTGTGTATTTGTTCCAGTAGTATTCAAATGTATACATGCTACCTACAGGTACATGAATGTGATATTATACAGGGCTCTCCCATATGAAATGGCATAATGCTAAGATAATCTTAATTTCGACCTTAGAAAAATACAGCAAAAATTGGTGTTTAGAGTTACTAAGTTTCCTATAGATGAGCCTATGTGTTACTCAACAGTAACATATAGTGGGGCAGATATGTAACAAAAAATACATGAATAATGCATTTTGTGATAAAGGAGGCAAAAACATAAACTATTACTGGAGGCAGAAGCATAATACATTACTAGATGCACAAAAATAAGAGATCATATCTTCTGTATAAATAATATGAAATGGAAGCTCGGTTAGTATCCTATAAATATAAACAATTATGTTCTCGCTTGTGGTGCCCATATTGAAGCTCTTTCTTCTTTGAGTTCTCAGTAGTGGCATCGCAGTATATACTAGCAAATCGTTTCGGTGTCTTTATCAAGGTCGTATTCCCTCAAGATGGACTACAGGTGATGTAGGTGTTCTCCATCTGGCTCGACATACGCAATTCCTGATATTCCCTGGTACTATAGGAATCTTGGTTTACGTCAAGGCCAATAGGCGAACTTCTCAGAGAAATGTCCACATCGCAATAACAAAATAAATTTGTACATGTAATTAATAGTACATACATGTATGTACTGACAATGATCAAATCAGGTATCATTGTAAATTTCAAAATGATAACAGATAAAATCTATTTAATTGTAATACAGGGGTTTGTGAATTTATCCATGAAAACCATTAATATTTTGTAATAACATGTCAATTTAAATAAAAATGTTAATCCATGAAAACACCTTGTTATTAAATAATAACATGGCAATTAGAAACATGTCAATTATCTATTTAATTGCAATGGATATATTTTAATCAATCCATGAAAACAATCTATTGTTGGTATTTTCTGAAGATTCAGCATAATTAAAATTGCAGGAATAGTCGTATCTTTGATATCTTTTCATGCTTTTTCTCAAAACATTTAAAACTTTTCAGGAGGAGTTAAATTTTCAGGGAAAAAGTCTCAAAATAGTTGATCTCAAGAGAATGACTCATAAGCAATTATTTTCTAAAATGAACCTGACAATGGATATGCAAAATGCAATTTCAGCTCAAATGAATGTCAGTGAAAAGACGACCTTTGATGTATAAATCACAGGGCTATGATGTCTCCGTAAGAAAGAAATCTCTGCAACGACAAATCCTCGTACATATAATTTCAGCTACCTGGCTCCATTCTCAGGTGCATGCCACTCAGACAAGTTGTTAATTTCGTAATGGCCGTCGACGAAACGAGAGGATGTAAGAAGCAAATACCTGACTCTTTTGCGTCATAGCATCTATATTTAGCGTTGTTGGTCAATCCAAATTGTCTCGTTAAATCAGATGCGGATCGAGGTATTTCCTACCCCGAGTGATCATATCGAGGTAAAAGGATGACAGAGCTCTACAAAATCAATTCAGTACGTACGCGACATTGACGCAGACTGATTATGTTAATATCACCGGCTCGTTCTTGACGTGCTGTTTTACCTGTCGTCTATTTCGAAATTGTCTACGCCATGTGGCAATGGTTCCGTTAACAACTGCCTTGGCCGGTCTCTCAGACATAACAACGCTCAACTAATTACCTTGTCTTTCTGGACTTCTTTTTTCTTTGCAGACAATGATAAATGTCCTTTTGACGACTCTGAGCATGTTGACGTTGCGTTACGCAAACATAAGTAAATGCATGATAGGGATAAAGCTTGGGAAAAAAATTGTATGGCTGCATTGTCAGATCAATATCTATAATGATTATACTGGGGTTGAGCATGTGTGAAGAGAAACATGTGAGTATTGTATGTGAGCTATATGAGTGGCATGGTACCCATGTGGGTGGTATCATTCCCATAGGAGAGTCAATGTATCGGTATAATGCAGCAAAATGTGAGACTTTACCATTAATTGTGGTAATGCAATATCTTGAGAGACTGTACTTGTTAGAAATTTAATGTATCCATATGAGTGGTGCATTGCACATCTAAGTGATACACTACCAATGAGTGATACACTACCAATGAGTGATACACTACCAATGAGTGATACACTACCAATGAGTGATACACTGCCCAAAGGAGGGGTACAGTACTGACACAAAATGGCTATCTTTCACTGTGGCCTGATTTGAGACCAAATAGTTATGAAGATAGTTTAAGCTGTGAGGTAGCATTGATCAAGCTCCAACAGATGGAAAACACATTGGTTCCATCATTGGAGAAGAGGTGTAACTATCTATGGGAGAAGAGGTACCCATATGATTACTCCCAACAGATGGAAAACACATTGGTTCCATCATTGGAGAAGATGTGTATCTATCTATGGGAGAAGAGGTACCCATATGATTACTCCCAACAGATGGAAAACAAATTGGTTCCATCATTGGAGAAGAGGTGTATCTATCTATAGGAGAAGAAGTACCCATATGATTACTCCCAACAGATGTAAAACACATTGGTTCCATAATTGGAGAAGATTAATCCCAACAGATGGAAAACACATTGATTCCATCATTGGAGAAGAGGTGAATCTGCCTATGGGAGAAGAGATACCCATACAAGAAGAGGTACCCATATGATCAGACCTCCTGAGTGGAAACACATTGAATCCACCTCCCATATGCTGCAGTAATGACATACAATCATTCCCTGACCACAGCCAATTCCTAGACTTCTCCTAGTCATTAATCAGTATTCATGGTCTGAGTCAACAATTTCATTTACTGATGTTAAACAATTTCATGCCTTCACCCGTCAATCAGAAAGCATGTACATTTCCCCATGTTCCCGTAATTCACATTGTAAATTATCTAAACAATGTGCAGGATGTGGGATAAATCGGCTCTAAATCTGCAGTTAGATGCTATGGGGGTACAACAGGACCATGGTCGTGGCACAAAGGAAACCACGGCTTTGCATTTGATCCGACAAAGGTGCTCTGACAAGCTTATGGCAAGGCCAAATGATACCATTGCTGGACCATGCTGATCTCTATCGCGGATTTCCCAGGGGAGCGTGGGCAATAAAACAGAGAATTTGGGTCTTATTGCCGCAAACATGTTCATCCATTGCCATAGTGACTGTATTATGGACTCCGGAGATCATTGGCCATGATTTACGAGACGCAATTCTGGAATGCGACATGGTGATTGTGGGAGGGTTCCTCGAAGACAAATGCGGTATAAGACAGAATCCTGGAACAATACTGCTGGGTCCAATTGAGTGGGAATCGCCATCATTGTTAATGGATGCGTATTGCTCTGGTTTTATCATGTAGAAATCTGAATACGAGATTCAGAATCAGAGTACAATCTGTGGAGATTTTTAATCACATGGTAAAATATGTAGATGCAATATTATAATATTTTACAGAATACATGTTATTATTTTACAGAATACATGTCATTGAAAGAGGTTACGAAACAATATTATTTTATTTTATTAATTATTTTTAATTTATTTATTTTTCTTTATTATCATCTATTTGGACCCTAGGTTATGAAACATATTTTGGTAAAATGTCATGATCATCTCACATTTCACATTTGGATTTAGCTGTAAAATCTGAGTATGCAGTAGTACTTTTAAAAAAACAATGTTTTATAACCTTAAGCTTAGTCCAGATAGATGATAATGAATAAAATAAAATTAAAATTAATAATGAATACAAATAAAAATAAAATAATATCTAGATTTTAGCAGTGTCAGTCCCACAAGTAAAATAATGAATTAAAAAAATAACAATTAAAAATGCCTAGATTTTAGCAACATTACTCCCACAAGTAAAAACCCACTTAAGCCACCATTGAAGGTGGTGATGTGCAGATTCTGGAACAAAGTCACTTATTGATGTCTGCTGAATGCAGTGATGGCTGTATTTTCCATCAGGAACCTGGAGAGGCACCTTGCATGTACATGTCATGTTTTCCTTGCAACTATCAATAAGTTGTATCGAGCATGGCAAACATAACACGATAATAACATTGGCATCATCTCTCCAGGGGAAACCAACCAGGAAAGGAAAGAAGCTATCATGTCATGACCCGTAAAAGTGTTTATTGACATAAAAGTGGTTAATAACATACATCCGGCTTAGTGTGTGGTACTTTGGCATGTGGAAAAATAGAGAATGTGTGTGTAGGAAAGTAGCTTATCATCATCTGCCTATTTGCGCAGCCATTATTTATAAATAAAGTATTATTGATCAATCACGCTTCAATTCATTAAATAGGAGGTAAAAATATTAAAATAATATTTATAAGGATTAATAAAATATGAAAATACATTAAAATATGCATTGATTAGCAGATTTAAATGTAATAACATTATTAGCACAAAAAAATGCTTTGATGTATGACACTGTGTGTCATATGATTAAAAGTTCCTAAATCAGTTAATCACAACAAAAAGAATGATAAAAGTCACTTCTGTATAGGGCATCTTCATGTGACGTCAGCATGAAGAAGGTTACAACACCAATTTTCTTTCAAATGGCTAAATTCATTAAAGGACCATTACCACCAAACTCAAAATGTTTTTTTTTTTTTTTTTTCCTTAAGAACAAGCATAATGGCCAGGGAATTCCGCTCAAGATCCAATATGGCCAAAACCAGACTTTGTACGATAATGGAAGACTGGCAGCCTAAGAATATATTCATGGAAAAGACATGCAAGGTGCATCAGACCGCACAGCCTTGGTGAATGGGAAAGGTGACTTTCCATTTTCTCTCCATTCACAACCCCAATTCCGCAATTTGGAGGAACTTGAATAGTGAATTAGTTCCCCCAGACATTCATTAGTTTCAGGTATTGTATGGGACTTCAGACGTGAGAACCTCCAGTGCAACACAACCATACAACGAATCAAAATCAAACTATGAATGGCGCATTCCGTAGGCAAATTTAGAAAAATGTCTTTCCAATATCTGTCTGTATATACATTTATACAGCACAACATATCCAGAATAAATGCTCAAAAGCGCTTTGGGTAAAATGAAGTGAACAAAGATCATCTATACATTTTTCCTGTGATAAATTTAGATCTGCCATTGTAAAATAAAAAGCATAGAGTGGATAACTTTACTTAACTGTGAGGATTTCTTAAAATAATCACATTGCAAAAAAACATACACGAAAGGTTGTAGTATTTACTGAAACAAATAATGGCAAACATATTATTTTATATAATAATACTCTTTAAAGGTAAAAAAAATAATTAGATAAAGTACTGTAAAAGGTTATAGTGCACTAGATTACAGCCATTACTGACTGAAAGTATAATGCAAAATGTGAATGTATGCAGCAATTTTGCTAAAAGCCTGCCAGCGAGAAGATGAATTTATCCACAACCAGTAAACCATTGATCAGCTATAGATATCTCTCACACGGTGAAAGCCACACACGAAATCACAGACCACAGGAAGTAAATTTACCAAAATTACAATTAATGACCGAAAATTGGAGCTACTACGTGTGACCTTGGTCATTATATGCCAATGAATCCAAAGAATCGCAGTTGCCCACAAAAAAGGGCCATCATCTCTAAATTGTTCTGGAAGCACTGTATGGAGGGGCCTGGAAGCACTGTATGGAGCCCTGGAAGCACTGTGTGGAGCCTGGAGGATGTGGTTATTCTGATGTAAATAATGGATATTGGGTTGTACACCATTGCTATCTTTGATCAGTGGTGTGTCGAGCTTGCCTGCTTGAGTCAGCCCTCTGAGTAGGAGTGGTGAAATTATGTGATAATAAACGCTTTCTGACTGGTTGATGATGCAGGTATTCCTGGAACCTATTAGGAAATGACAGAGATTTTGTCTGCATTGTGTACTGTCCTGGGTTTCTTGGTGTGAATCATTTGTTGAATTTAACACTGCCAAGCAATTTGGAGGATGATTTACATAAGTTGTGCAGTATTTGGACACAGATTTTTCAGGCATCATTTGTAACATTTATCTTCAGGCAAGAGGTGACATGAAGGTTATGTATGTTCTCTGCTTTGCTGCAGTTATGTCAAACAGAAAATGGCATGGCTCTTTCAATTATTATAATTTCATTTTAGCAAGAAGAGAGTCATCATTTACGTGTCATATTTCCTCTAACTAAATCAGCTACGTCAAAAATATAATTATGCATCTCTTGTAATCAGTATCAGTTCTATTTAGCAAGAAGTGTCAGAAGATTACATATTTTTCTGCCTCCCTCAATTATGTCTACCATGTAATTATGTATCTCTTGTAATCATTATCAATTGTAATTAGCAAGATGTGTCATAGATTAAATATTTTTCTGCCTCAGTGCAGCTAAGTCGAAAGATTTTTGTGTGTGGACAAGATGAGATTATTGCTTTCAATTGGAGTATTCACCCATGATCTTTCCCCTTGACAATTGTTTAGTCACAATATACAATTTTTCAACATTTTCTTATTCTAATATCTACCAATAATAAAACTAATTTGAATTTAAAATACTAGAAAATCTTCCTAGTATTGGTACCGTATATTTCAGAATAAAATATTTGATTGTTACATGTATTATGTGAAGTTGATAAACTAACGCTGGTACAATATGCCAATTCAAAATTGTTTAGTATTAAGGGGACAGTGCTATATACAAATAACTCAAAAAATAATTTTCTTAATGTAGAAATTGTGTAACTTTCATTGTTTGATTGAAGTAGTGTGACTTTCACCTCTGACCTATTCTGTTGCATATGAGCAACTCCAATGACTTGTAGATTAAGTGTGTGTAGTCAAACAGTTCAGCACTATCACAATGGAATCGGTACTAAAAGGTAAAGCATATCAAAAAATGTTTTGCTTCTCCTCTTAGTAATCTGGACATGTTTAAATTCAATGCATCTTAATTCCTACAGATGTATCAGGAATGTTAACGAAACTGACTTAATCTGCTTCGTGATTCATTGTGAAGCTTCCAAAGTTGGCAGATATACATTGCTTATCTGAACTGTTGATGTACACATCTGAACTGTAACCATACATAGCTTCCACTGAAAATAGCAGATTCAGCTCTTAACATCCAGAGGCACTAACAACCAGGGGTTTGATAAAACATGGCTGCTCTGTCAAACACCATCAGACGGAACTATTCACAAATTCAGACAGATAGAAGCGAGAGAAATGAACTTGTTTTTGGTCCGGATGTAATTTGTTCATGCTTGTCAGCAAATGTCAGAACAAGAATATTCAAAGAAATCAACACTGTTGCATAAGAAAATTGCTTCTTCTTAACCCCCTGTGATAATATTTTAGTACATATGTACATATTTTTGAAACATTTTCTGCTTTACTGCAATTAATAACATACAATAATTCTGTTTGATATTTTTTAACACATATTTAATTTTTATTATATGTTTCACATATGTTTTACATTTACATGTACATGTATTTCTTTGCAAAATATCAATAATCTCTTATGTGCATCATTTTAATTAAACACATTTTTAATCTTTCTTCTTAAATTGTTTCTTTTTGAGCTTACTTTTCTTTAGAGTCCAATGATTAATAAATGATCTTATATTATATATTATGTATACTGTATATGAGTCTCCGTAGAATGATAAATATGATAATATACCTATTCCAGCATGTACATGTCTCTACAGAATGATAAATATGGCTATACAAATATATACCTATTCCAGCTTCAGATTGTGAAGATGCTACATTTCCAATCAAGATCAGATTAATTGATGTACAAGCTTGGCGATTTTCTATTTCCTGTTAATTACAGGAATTTTCTATTGTGTCCTTCGGCATTGTTTGGTCATTTTCTGACTTGACCCGTCAGTTGACATACTTCATGTTGCACAGTGCTCATAGTATTGATGCTGGAGTTCAATAATTCATCTGGAGTTCAATAACTCATCTGGTCTGGGTTTCACAAAAAGGTTGTACCTGTAGTCCGGGCATAAATCCAGGCACATGTCATATCCTGCTGCAACAAAACCATTAACTACACTTTGATTTATGCCTGGCCTACAGTAGACCCGTTCATGAAACGCAGAACTGTAATTCTTAGATTTTAGCAGATGTCATGACAACAGGCATTTTGATATCACAATATGTAATTTTCCTGAAATATTAAGATCATAGCATAACAATTATGGAATTTTCCTGTGATATATAATATCACATCATAACAAATATGTATTTTACTGTAATATTAATATGGTGTTGTAGCATTTCAAATATAACATTTTCCTGCATTAAATACCAAAATCATATTTCAATCAGACCACAGCATATATAATTATAGCATTTCTTAAGCATTAAATAAATATTATATAAGAGGAAAACAAGATCCCCAAATAGCCAACTTGATGATTGATGTCTATGGCATACTAAGTACCAAGCACTGGCAATAGACAATTGTAATTTCAGTGGAAAACAAGCCAGTGGTCTGGGAGCTGCAGGCCTCAAGTCACATCCAATGCAAATAAAGTGACCCCTGGACAAATAAATCAGCTGATTCTGTGGATCCATGGAAAATTGCCATGCTGTGGTTCAAGATTCCAGAGGGCAAAATGGGAGCATTGTCCTCTATATGACGATCACGTATTAGCATGGACAAGTATAGGCCTGGATACAGTCATCTGAATATGGGGCATGGCACCTCATATGGAACAAGGTCACCAATACATTACCACGTCAAATGACTCAAATTATGTATATATGAATACTAATATATCTCATGGATACAGTTTGTCTGCAGGCAATTAGCTCCTATTATATCATAATACAACTAATATTGCAGAATTTCAGTGGTTATTGTAAAAATACAAGGTGGCCCATATAGTTACAAAGTAACACAGTGGGAAGAGATTTAACAGACAATGAACTCACATCTGAGTTCCATTACTGAAAGTTCTCAAAGTAATGGTGGCTACCATAATAACAGAGGTAATATACATGACATGCAATTTAAAATTAGATAAAAAATTAACTAAAAAATATTGCAATCGATTATAATCTTGTCAAGATGACAAGTCTAAATATTTGCGTCAAATTTATTATCTGTACCACAGATTGGCAGTTACTCCAAACTTGTTAAATTCATGGCATGTTTTCATAAAAATTGAAAACAAATCTATTGCCTCGGCATGGTGCCCATCAAAATATTCCCGTCATGCATAATACGAAAATCCTGTAGCAGGATATGGGTACGGATGTTTCTTGAAGACCATATTTGATCCGCATTCATTCATTTGGAGCTGCTTTCTTTCCAGCACTTACGGAGAGTCAATGAAGACATTCCTTGAGCTTCAGTTACATGAATAGTCTGACAGACTGTATAAGATTCCATGAGTAGTCCGACAGACTGTACAAGACTGTATGAGTGGTCTAGCATCTCCTATAAGGTCGTGTTAGTATTCTACAGGATTGGTGTGTGAGTTTTCTATCAGATCTCAGAAGGTTGTGTAAGTGTTCTAAGAAATCTCATAAGGGTACATGAGTATTCTAATAGACTTAAACATTGTAGTAGTCTAACTGAATTACAAGCCAGGGTGAATAACCTACATGTAAATGGTTTGTATATAACTGACATGCAAATGATATAAGAAATTCTGAGCTTTGGAAAGAATGCAATGTTTGAAACAAAAAATTCCAATTGTTTTCCAATTTTAGTTGCTGTAGAAGAACTCCAGTTTTCAAAATAAATTAAGAAACTACATGCCAATAATAATCTCTTTAACTTTTATTCACATCAATCAAAAGAACTGGAAACCTAAACAATTACTTTTGTTCTGAATAACCCCACACCATTACAAGTTTACAATTAGAAATGATTCAGGACTGTCAAACATTGACGCAGACAAATGTAATTCTTACATTTTTATCGGGATTGTAAATTGATTCCGCTAACATAGAGCATTCCAAGGACAGGTTTTAAAAGAGTTCTACAGACAAGCTTTAGGAACTCACTGCCAGTTTACAATGACCTCGCCTAAAAAGTTGGGAATCTGTTATTATATAAAAGTGAAGGACTATCTCTTAGCGTACAGTGCATATAACATGGTAAACTCCCTAGAGGTTCTTCAATATGCAACTGGCAAAGAACCTGCTCATGGTGAACCAATGTACATAAACCTAGGAAATTCTAAACTGTAGGTTCTTCCAATCCACTACTGGCAAAGAACTTGCTCTTGGTGAACCAATGTACATAAACCTAGGAAATCCTAAACTGTAGGTTCTTCCAATCTTAGTGAATCAGTGTACAAAGGAAATATAAAACTGTAGGTGCTTCCAATCCACTATTGGCAAAGAACTTGCTCTTGGTGAACCAATGTATATAAACCTAGGACATACTAAACTGTAGGTTATTTCAATCTTAGTGAACCAATGTTCAAAAGACATATAAAACTGTAAGTGCTTCCAATCCACTACTGGCAAAGAACTTGCTCTTGGTGAACCAATAATACATTCTAAACATTGGCGCTTCCAATCCACAATAGTGGCATTGTTAATTGATCATAGGCTTGCTTCCTTGTTGGGTAGTATATTTGATTATTATGTCAATATCAACATTAATAATTGAATATATTAACTATATCATCCTGGCTCCAATTCCTGGCAATCAAAGCAGAAAAATCGAGATTAATATATTATTCAGCAAGGTGAAGACCAGGTAGGTATATATAAAGTGCATGTTTAGTTTCATAGTGTACGACATACAATTAATTAATACATGTTCACGCTCATATATACCCAGTGCTTGGGAGCTATTGATCAAAATATGGATTCCTTCATTCACCACATCTTCAGTTTCTAAACATTTCTCAGGTTCAAGGAATTTTGTTAAAGGAACTAGACCAGAATCTTCCATTTGTAGAAAACACAAAGAAGTGATGATATTACACCATGAACAGCAGTTAAAGTTTCTCCTAGGTGATGTTTTATCGATAAATTGACTCTGTTCTTGCATTGTTAACATTTACTTCGTGAATGTTATTGTCTGCAAGCAAAATAAAATATGTGTTATAGGGCTTTTGAGTATTTGATGTCACCTTCAGGAATTGTACAAAGTGCAATGTAAAAATGTTGACTGGCAGAATAAACAATGTACTAGTATTCCAATCGTTTTGTGGAGCATTGTATGCTGATAAGTATGGATTCTTAAAAATATACCGGTAGTCTTTAATATATATTAATTTTGAACAGTAATAATAATTTACATAAACAGACATAGGTAAATTTACAAATATATTTATCTCGCATCCTTTTCACATTCTTTTCAATTACATGTAATCCAGCATGGACAGGGTGACTTAACCCTCTTCCTGCTGGATTAGGCACATGCACTGCTCTTTAGGGCATCTCCAGTTACCTCCAGCATGGAGAGGGTTAAATAAAGCTCATAATTGTCTTTAATTCAAGGTACCACACTAAACAGGGTTTTTTGTTATCAACATTTCTTTTCTTGAACACTGATATCAACATTGTTAGTCCGGAAATAACACAGGTGCAAATACCTAATGCCATGTCATGTCTCGGCACCATTTAATAACATGGCATGGATGGATGACTATGGATCTGGATCCATCAGTCTGGCCTCATAATACAGAACCGGACAGCCACTTAAAAACATGGGAAGTATTAAAAGAAGTAGGCCACCCCCTCTTCATTTCTTAAGAGAAAAACCTAATGCATATTTATTGGATTTTATTGCGGGTCTACAAAGTATGTTAATGAACAATAGTTTTTGGTCTATTGCCTGTTTTATACTGATCATCCTATTGTTTACGACTAATGTATCAACTAGCTGATATGTCTATATGGAGAGGGTATAGGGTTCATCATGATCATGAAGAGAGTGCTAAAAGGTATTCAAGGTATTCAGTGCAAAAAGAAATGCTTTGTCACAGATGTGTTTAACTCTTTCTGGTGCGACAGAGGATACATGTTTAAAAAAAGAGAAAAGATGTTGATAAAAACATTTAGTGTGGTACCTTGAAATAAAGACAATGATGAGTTTTGTTTAACCCTCTCCATGCTGGAAGCAACCAGAGATACACTAAAGAGCGGTGCCTGTGCCTAATACATTCTGGATTCATTGATAGAAATTTCTGTTGCTACAAGTTTTACAAGGGTTAATCATTAATCTAATATTTCGTGAAAAATACAATATTTATTTGTTATATAATGAGTAAATATAAATGCACTTCTAATTAGAAATATATTATTAATATCTGAAGTATATGTACACAGTGTTGTTTACAGCTTAATAGACATCATCTAGACTGAATTCAAATATTTCTGATGTCATCTGTATTTAATGATATACATTAGCATTTATATCAAATAGCTATTAAACCTTGCGATATATATTGACAAGGTGCTCCATATCACATTGTCTAGAAACATATTTCCCACGGACAATATTCAAACAGGTGAGATATGGGATGTATAACACGTACATTTCAACACTTGTGAAATCGACGAACAGCTGTTGCATGTAGCAGTTGCATCAGAAAAAGGTGTTTACCTGATTTGTTTACTTTATACACCAGCATGAGATATATGGCTATGTCATAACAATACTGCTGTATATAACTAGTTTAATAGATGCGCTCAAACTAAGTTGTAATACATGCATGCATATAATTAGTGTAATATATGCATGTATATAACACATGTATATTTCACATACCGTAATATGCTCTGGAATCATTGTGACATCATTAAGATGTATTGTGACATCATCCAAACTACATATAGTTCTAACCATTAACTATTATCTATAGCTGTCTTACAAAATACTATTAAAAGTTTTGCACACTAAATATTATTAACATCAAAGTTCTAAAATGAATAGAAAGCAAATGTAAACATGTGCAAAATAACCAATATACGTTGTATTTGGCTATTTAGAGATGTGCTAATGCAAAAGTATCTTCAAACAGGTGTAGTGTTTTAAAGGTACAAGTATCTATCAGGTGTTGGTGGTAAAAGCAGGTGTCCTGATGAGAAGGTGACCTCCACCAGGTGTTTAGGTAATGGGTGCATGTGTCCTTTTGACGATCAGCATCTTCTATCTCAAGATCTCAGGTCAATGAGTTTTCAAAATTCCTGCAAACTGATCCAAGATTACAAAACCCTTTGAATATGATTTCATGCTCAAGGTCTAATTTTCTATGGAGACTTGTAAACAAATATATGAGTTGAGCATTAAATTGTACTCCACATCTATTTGTATTCTGGGGCCATGATATCAGAGCTATGTGAAATTGGTCTAATTGAATCCACCATTGGAATCACAAGTGGAAAGACAATGTGGAATGGCGATTCACTATCCCTTTTACTCTAATAGGCAACGAACAATGACCAACAGAAAATGGATGAAAGGCGAAGAGTTTAAAGACATTTAACTTCCTCCTCCAAAAGGCAACCAGAGGTGCCCAACAAAAAAGAAAAGGAGGAAAAGCAAAGAGTTATAAACATTTAACCTTCCTCCTCCAAAATGCATCCAGAGATGTCCAAATGAAAAAGGAGGAAACACAAAGAGTTTAAAGACATTTAACCTTCCTCATCTAAAAGGCAAACAGAGATGCCCAACAGAAATAAAAGAAGAAAGGCAAAGAATTTAAAGACATTTAACCTTCCTCATCCAAAAGGCAACCAGATATGCCCCAAAGGAAAGCAATGATTATTGATTTGGTCCTGCAGGGGCTGTTCAATACCTCTTCTTCTCCACGCCAGATTAATTCCAATTGCAACCCAATGGGGCATCTGCAGTTGCCTGCAGCTAGAAGACGGTTAAGATGTCTGGACAAACTATTCATCTGATGCTAAATTTGCTGGTAGATTAAATTAGTAGTATGGGAGACTCAGGCTATCAATGTATATGGATCTGAAGAGGACTCCAGTATTATGTAACTCTACATCATGACCCTTTCAAAACAGTATTCTTGGAATGCCAAGGAGAAGCAGCTGTTTTGGCTATCTGGAGGAACCAGGTCTGTTTACTCTTTAAATATAGTAAATTATTATGGATAGTATCATATGGATATTTATCTGTACATTCAAGAAATGTAAATTGTAAATTTCAATACAAAATCGACGTAATCTAGAAAACATTAATATTAACTTTAAAACATTAACATTTAGTGACAATCCCTTATAGCTCTATTAATAGTTTTTAATCTCATTATCCTGGTTATTGTTTTCATTACATTGTCCATTCCTTATCAATTTCTTTATAATTTGTTACGAAAATTATATAAAGACCTATATTAAAATACTGTAATTATTATTATTATTATTATTATTATATTGTTTACCAATACAAACATTGGATATATTATTATTAATAATAATAATAATAATAATAATGATTAATAATAATAATAATAATAATAACAATAATAACAATTGTTCATATGTGAACATATTCTAAACAGTGTACAAAATAAGCATGTGAATAGAAAAAGTGGAGAAAAGAGTTAGTTAGGATATGGGTACAGGTAAACTGTCTGAAATGTAGGTTTGTCGAAAGAGAAAGGTCCTATTATTAGGTACCATACACACACCCTTTTATAGATATTCTTAAATGTCCTATATGCACCATATACACACCATGTTTTCAGCATTAAAAAAATATATACCACCAGCATTAAAAAAAAATACCACCAAAGTAAATATAACTTGAAATTGCAAGCACAATGTTTGTGATGTGCTGTCTGTTTCACGTGGAACATAACGTTCCCACTGTCTCCACCATCTGGTATCCGTGTCTTGTACATGTCTTGTATATATCTGGCTCTGTAATGTCTTCACTCAGGACTTGTATACTAATGCAACTTCCTGTAAATATTTGACTGCCGTACGAGTCAACCAGACTCCAATCAGGCAATGGAGAAAAACGAGAAAAACTTAAACGGCTGAAGCTTCTTGCTGTACGATCCTTGCATGTTAAACGTTAAAGAATTTTATAACCAGGCGTGCTCTGTTAGATTTTTTATTTCTCTGCACTTCCATCTGAGTCTATTTCCAAATTGGACAAATTTAATACACGTGGTTAAAATAAATGTGTATCATTATCCTTTCAACATATCGGTAGGCTTGGCATTTTACAGGACGGATTTACCGACAGATCTCATTTTCCTGTCGTGTTAAGTCTTTGAGTTCTAAATATATATCATATCCATAGTGTATAATATATTTCACCATGATCTACGGAAATGTGAAGAATATCTATATATATATTAATAGTTACTATTTTGATATAGCATGAGGTTATTTTCATACAAATAGATCCATTTTCCATTAATAATGACATGTGTGTGTGAATCATGGATGTTGGAAAAAATCCTATCGTCTTCAGTTTGCAATGGAATCAATTTCTTTTCATGGTAATGTCATATGATTGCCAGTGTACATATATCAGGCCACCAAAGACGGATTAGTTCAGACATCGGGTTATTGAACGAATATGTTCTGAAATCACAACTACAATGGCCACGGCACATGAGTTGAACAAATTGGCCAACACAGGGTCACCGATTAGCACCGAAATAATGACAAATGACAGAATTTAGTAAAGGATCACCAAGACTGTCGTCCATACATGATTAATGAGAAATCCACATCTTTCGAGAAACGGTCGATGAATTGGCAATGAAATACAGTAATATTTACTGTGTCGAAAGTCGTCATGTGAGAGTCAAGACAACATCATCTTTGATATGGAGCATATAGAAAGGGGAATTAAAAATTGGAACGGAATCATGCTTTAAAACCCAAAGCCATCACTCATTCTGATATTGATCGAAGGAGACAAGCCAAGAAAAGAAAGACATTTCACCTGCGCGAGAAGACCGATTGTGTCTTGCGTTGCTCTGACGTCAATAACTGTTTATGAAGGCAGTTTCCAATCATTTCCTCATTGATACTTGGATAATTACTGGGAATGACATGGCCAAAACGATGTCTCGCAAATTTATTTCTGTAATTTGTCAGACTAAAAAAAAAAGTTTTAATAGTTTGTTGTGTATTGATGGACGACTTGAGGAAATAGAACAGGGTAATAATTTGTGTGTGCTCGTCTGCTTGTGTTTGTGTGTGTGCATGTTTGTGTGCATGCATTTGAGTGTGTCTCGGATTGTTCGCAACAGGAACAATAGATATTAAATAGCTACTGTCACATCTTGTAGTTCAACATTGACAGCGTGACTTCTTGTACTGATCGTTATCAAGTAGCATTTAATGAAGTTATCATGGAAGTTAATTTTATGACCGTTTTTCTTCAAGTCTAGACCTTGCATATGGTCTTACCATGACTGTATGACCTATAAGTGTGAAAGTACAAATATATGATCCTTTGACCATCTTCCCACTGGGAAACCAGAGATGCCAAACAGTACATGTATTGTACTTGCAATTACTCTTACTTCAACAGGACAAATATAGTGCTATAAGGATGCTTTAGAGCATGGATTTTTTCACAATATAAATGTTCAAATTATTATTAAATCAAAGTCACATGCACAATAGCACATCCCTAAGTTTTCTTCATCAAGAAGAAAGATAAAATAATTCATAGATACCATATTTAAAAACATATTACATGTATATGAAAACTATCAAAATTATATAAATGAACGTGTTGATTTTACAAGAGGTACCTGCAAAAATATGTTAAATTAAAAGATTACTAACTCAAGACATGAATATGTAGTAGAATGTATGATGAAATGTAATACAAAAGAGGTTTTCATTAATAAAACCAATTGAAATAAATAACAGTTTCTCATATCGGTAAATATATCTAATGCAATCTTTAGCAATCATTTGATTTCCAAACCTTTAGCGAATTGAATCAAAATGCAACATTCAATAGATTCTTTACATGGAATACTATTATTGCTTAAATTGGTAAGATCGGCGTTGATTGACAAGCCCCAGACGAAGTGGACATCTAAATGACACTTGCATGCTTTTAGAAAATCAGATTCTATCCATAGCTGGTGTTGATTTCAATCAAGGACATTATGGAATGAAATGTGATGTAATTCCTCTTCGCTCAGAAACACCATTCTCTGAGCAATCTCCTTGCAATCTCAGGAATCGCGTCATTCCTGCCGATTCCTGGACCATATTCCTTTAACAGGAAGCCACAGGACTTCAGCTCGGTGTTGTCAATCAATGGCATTTCCATGGTTACTCATTGAAGAAAATGACACGTGAAATAAACCTAATAACGATCACCTTCTCGCATAGTTTATGCACCGGTTTTCAGATTGGAAGTGATGTATTTCTTTTCCTTATCAGATTTGGCATAAATGACATCATATTTCTTGTTAAATTGTATTGGTCTTCTAATCCATCAGGAAATGAAATTATCGAGATCTAAAAGAATTCTAAAACCCACCAGGTATTAATGTTGAAATAATCGATTTAATATCTTTCCGCTGAACTGTTTATGATGCCAGTCACAGACTGGTTTCTAAAATTATCGAAAAGATCGTCCATAGAAGTTGTAGTGGGATGAGCTGGCCTCATTTCCAGATTTATTCATTACTACAATGTCATATATGAAACAGAAATAAATTGTCGTATGGATAGCACCATTACCGGTATGAGCATATTTTGATAGCCAAAACAGATTCATAATAAATCACATAATTACACACCACCGGCATGCTCAAAGCGCAGACATTTTAAAACAATTTTTAATGGCAATTAAAAATGCTATACAATACTACAGCTCAAATTCTTAATATGAGGAATGTATAGCTCATTAGATAGAGCATTATACAACAAACAAAAAAGATTCAAGGTTAAATTCCATTCCAGCACATTCTCTATGGTAAAAATCAGTTTCATATACTGGGATGTTTAAGTATGTTTAGGTAAAGTATTTGTTGTATGCCTATATCATCTTTGGTTTTTAGCAGTATCAGCCATGGTTATTGGGTATTATGGTTAATACAAGGATATTGCCGGGCCTCCATCCACTACAAATAGATTACCACAACATCATCTGAAATAGCTTGTATTTAATACTGACCGGAAATCTTGCCAAATTGTATTACTATGATAGGTGCACTATGCGTCAATTTCACGTCCATTTCGTCTTGATGAGGATGATTGGAGTGGAGTAATTACTATGTTGTCCAGTGGTGCTATCATATCCCCAGACAGACCAATATTCTTCCAACAACACCCAGCCAAAACCAACATAGCGTAGATTCTCTCCCTTGTATTGCCATATTAATTCCGGCTACTGTATTTGAGGACTTTGGTTGACTGTGAAGTTTGATCAGAGAAAATTAGAGGCCCAGTTAATAAATAAATGCTAAATACACAGCTATATTACATGTAGTCATAGTGTAAATATTAAAAGTTTGAAGAAAACAATGAATAAGTAAGGAGTCAAAGAGGAACCTTGTCAAAGGCCCTGTGTATTATTTTCCCCAACTTCTACCCTCCTCTCACTCAACATTGAAACCCACAAGCTATGACCTGTGGAGATAAATCAATGGCAATAACAGTACATTATTTCAGTTTTCCTCTTAGTAAAAGAATGAATGTTCAGGCTTATGAAATTGGTGCATCGAAAATAGCTTGATTGACATAACTACAACTGACATCCTGTGCAATAATGAGATATGGATTTTTTTAAAGATGATTGTATATTTAAGTTTTTGCTGGCCAAGTTCCTGGCTTACCGCAGTAATTTTATCCTTGTTACTTGCAATAAATAAATACTCTAAATTCAGACCGATCCAAAACATCAATCTGTCTGGCTACAAATTGTCCTTAGAGAATCATGAACTCGGAATGACTTTGTTGAAAATGTACAAATTAGTCCCTGAATCTGACAAGGTTTTGACAAGCAATTCATCTGTGTGTGTATTCACCGGGAAAGAATTAACATAATGACAAAATCCTGTAAGGTGCGATTGACAGCAACTGACGCAAACTACATTGAAATCTACAAGGGATTGTCATTTTCATGTACAGCATTGCGTAAACCTGCCACCTGGGAGAACTTATTGCATTTCATTAGGACTCTCGAACAGTTCTCGTCACAGATTTGCACATTTACTAGACACTTCACGGGGAAAATTGCCCATATATGTTCAATTTACTGAATAAATCATTTCTAAGTTGTTTACTGATCATATTTCTTATGGACACACAAAATAATACAATAAAATATATTAAAAAAACACACAAATATATAAATAAAGATTAAGAAAAATGAATTACATTTGCTTACTCATTTCAGAATCACAGTTTGGTTAATGATACATTAAAATAAGTCTGCAGTTATGAAAACCTAATTGTGTTTTTATTGGTAAATGTATTTCTTAAATTTGATAAAGTTGCTACAAGTTCTACTCCCATTATATACAGCCCATCATAAAATTATTTAAATACTATAGGAAAACGGTATTCCAGGTTTACCAAGACACAAGTTAGTTTGTTCATCTCATTTACCCATGTAAGTTACAGTTCTCGTCAATAGCGTGTCAATAGCGCGTCAATACGATAATGACGATAGCGCAGATGACACTGTCCTTCAACATCAATGACAAGCTACACAAAAAAGAACAGGATTTGGGAGGTATAAAAAAGCTGTTAATTACTATCAATCTCGTCCAGAGGATTTCTACCCACTTTGACAGGTGAACGACTGAACCGTTCATAACGGTTATCAATATGATGTGGAATATATAACAATTCTCACCCTGTATTTCTGCATTGATTTCTCTCACAAATAAATAAGTAAGCAGTACTAATGAAGCCCAGTAATCAGCTCATTATCGATAGTGTATAAATAATCTTCCATAAACAGAGCCACAGCGATTGAGTGCTTGACCCTAAGTGAAGCCTGTCATTAAAGTGACAGAAAACCCTTTAAAGCGATATTGACATGCACAGCAATGCACGCTATACCTGGGGACAAGCCCCAGGCAAGGAAGGTGAAATATACAACACACCAAGATATCAAAACAAATGGAAATGTACGAATTGACAATTGTACAGGTATCTGTATAGTAAGCATGTTGACACAAACATGCATTCGGTAACAGAGTAACCATCCATACTCCCCATCACGCCTATGACCCCCATCCATGTTATCATATCTGCCTTATACCATCTGGTATCGACAGATATATACATACATACATACATACATACACACACACACACACACACACACACACACACACACACACACACACACACACACACACACACACACACACACACACATACATACATACATACATACATACAGATACTAATATAGTGTAAAAATGGTAATGGTTTTTGTGGCTCTTCAATGTAGGATGGATATTCGAGTAGCAGATATGTAGGATGTAACCAGCTATCTGCTGATAACAAATTCATTAGTGTATCAGTTGATCAGCAGTGGCACCATGCTAAACAGGATTCACTGTAACAGTACTGCAATATAGAGTTGGAATCTGTCTATATACTAAGTGCAGGAAAAGCAGTTGAGTGGAACAGAACCATCAATATGAGCAGCACAGCTCTTGTAAGATCTGTTGTCTATCTGAATGATGAACCTGTCTGTGGATGATTATATCCCTCTCTTGTCTCTCTATCTTTCTCTTCCCTATCTTCCCCCTCTCTCTCTCCTCCCTTCTCTCCTCCTCTCTCTACCTCTCTCTCTATCTTTCTCTTCCCTCTCTTCCCCCCTCTCTCTCCACCCCCTTCTCTCCTCCTCTCTCTACCTCTCTCTTTCTTACATATCTCCCTTCCCCCTCCTCTCTTCCTCCTCTCTTTCTTTCTCTCTCTCTCTATCTCTATCTTTCTCATCCCTCTCTTGCTCTCTCTCTTCCTTCTCCCCCCCTCCCCCCTTACTTACCTATCTCCCTTTCCCTTCTCTCTTCCCTCCCCCTCTCTCTCTCTCTCTCTCTCTCTCTCCACACACACCATCACTCTCCTTCCAATTTCATCAGATTTAATTATTTTTGCTCACATTTCATGTAACTTTCTATAAGCAGATAGTGTTTAGATTGTCGTCATTGATTATCTTAATGAATTGCCTCTCGTTTGTCCGTCCTTTTCGGAAATAAATGCTATTTACAGACATTTATTCAGTTCTCAGCAGGTGGTTGACTCACCCTTGTTAATTTCCTATAAATAGAGGAAAACCAATTTACAGAAATAGGACCTATTAGTATTAGAAATGTAAAAAACAGTCTTAAACTTTTACTTTCTTAAACACATTCACAGTACGATTTGTAATTCACCATTACTGTATTTTAATATAAAATCAGGTCAGAGACAAAAATGAGACATAGGAAAGTAAATAAATTGAAATTCAATTCCTAGATCATAATGATATAGCAGACAAGATTTATTGAATAAATATTGATTGTATGCATATGTCAATCAATGTAAATGTTGCTGAAGAGTTATATATATTAAAACAGTCCATAACTATGTTATATTAACATGATTTACATCCATTCCCTCTTCAAATTCACACAAGTTCAAGTTGTTTGTGCTGCTAATCTCAGTTCAAGCAAATATTTTCAAAGTTTAAAAGAACAAACCATGTTCTACTTTCACATATTAAATAAACCCATTACCATCACACATCGTTAAATCATATTCTTTAATAATTCAATCTACGTGGTCATATTCTATTTCAAAAATAAAAAATGTCGAAAATCGAGCATAGATAAAAGCTGACATATTCTGTGGAGTGATGACATTGCTTTCATCCATCACAAATGCAATAATCATCTGGATTTCAAAATGGACATTAAAAGTGCCGTGCACACATATCTGCATGGCCGATCTCCCAACGGAATACCGCTATGACGTCGTATCTATGTATATAAATATTCCCTCAAACAAACCACGCAATCAGAAAGAAAGCCATGTTGGATTACAACCGATCCGATATTCTTCGTTTCCGAGCCAGTGATTTGGAAAATATATTTGATTCAATGTATAATCAGCAAAAGGGTACACAGGCATTCAATTGCGTACAAATAAGTCGACATCTGACAGACGACATCTGCGTGGAGACGATGATGACCTTGCGGATAAATCCACGCATAACAATGATTCCCGGTCAAAAACACACACCCTCATCTGAACCGATCTTTCCTTTGTAGAGAATTCTCCTGGCTCTGAAACCAATAAAACCCAATTTTCTGTTATCTCTAATATCATCAACGCGGCATAAAACCACAGAGCGTGCATATCGCTGTACACATGAAGATTCCTGCTGAGCTAACTCCAAGACAATTGCTAGGATATCGCTTGACAAATGTTGCAGAATTGGCATGATTTATAAATAATGACAGAAACTTGCATACTGTTTGATCAACGCGCCAGACACAAAGGTACCGATCCGATATTCATTTTAAAAACTGCCAGGTTCATACAGCACTGCCATTATTTCTTCCGAGAGGTCACATGGTGCACACGTGTAATGAAAAAAAACCCAGGAAGTAGATCCATAATTATCTGGTCATTGACAGAAATGAAAATGCTCATTTCATGTGAAATTTGCATACAACTCTTTGCGTGTTCAGGGACACAGTGTTATGGACTTGGCCTTTTGATCAATTGGGAGACAGTGGAACAGCATAGACTATGAATAGCATGCATGACCACCTACTGTTTTATTTTTTGTTTGCTTTGTTTGCAGACTTCCAATCCTCTATGTCTCAATCTATCATGAATCATGTTCTATTACAAACACTGTCTGTCTCATCTGTGGCCACGTATTTGTTCATCATCACCAAAAGCTATTTCTGAAAAAGAACGCAATTTCAGAAGGTTGTGAATTCTCCATATTCCTCTTCAAGCTTGGGCAATGTCACACAACTAATCATTATTCATAAACTAAAACATCCCACACTCCATTCCACTTCCTCTCTCTCTGTGACTCTTGCTTGCTCTCTCTCTCTCTCTCTCTCTGTCTCTCTCTGTCTCTCTCTCTCTCTCTCTCTCTCTCTCTCTCTCAGGTTTACACAGAACTGCCAAAGTCTAGATATATATGGAACCATATATCTTAATATTAAATTCAATTTCAAAGAACAGACTTCATAAACTCCAAGCAATCTCAGAAAGTGAAATCAGAACCTGAGGTTAAGTCTTTGTCTGTTATACATATTAATAACCTTTACCGTGTTATATGAGTTGGTTGTGGCTCAATATTTCATTTTTAGTTGCCTCCAGAAGACATAGGGTTAAAGGACAACATTTGAGAATTGGCCAATATGTTGAATTTATGTGGATTTACCATATAATAGCTTATTATTTTTATATCGTGATTTCCTTCCAAGACAGAAATGAGTTAACCAATTGGCTACTATACATACTCAATCAAAATTTAGGCACCTTGAAAAAAAAAGCAGTGGAACTATTGATGAAAAAACCCACCGCAACATGATGAATAATATCAACATTATTGAGTGATCATCCTATTTCTGGTGATAAGAATCCAAATCTTTGAAAACCAAATAAGCTGCTGAATCATTGCAAAAATCACGGGGAAAAAACCCAAATGAGGTATGAATAATAATTATCAGCATTATTGAATCAGCATTCTGTTCTTGCTGTTAAGAAGAATCCAAACATAAATGCTATGAAACAAAGCTAGGAAATCATTGAAAAAACAAACAAAAAAACACTGAAAATATATCCCAACATACCGGTAATGAATAATATCAGCATTATTGAGTGAGCATTTTGTTGCTGTTAAGAACCCAAACATATTAAATGCTAGGAAACAAAGCTACTAAATCATTGCGAAAACCACATAGATAAAAAGAAAATGATGACTAATAACAATATCATCATTATTGAATTAGCATTTTATTCTTGTTGTTAAAAAACCAAACATAAATGCTGGGAAACAAAGCTAGGAAACAAAACAATCATTGTAAAAAAAAAAACACAGAAAAAAAACCAACATAATGAATAATATCATCATTATTGAGTGAGCATTCTATCTTGGCGATAAGAACCTAAATACAGAGAGAAACCAACCGAACTACTAAATCATTGGGAAAAAAAACCAGAAAAAAAACCACCAACATGATGAATAATACCAACATTATTGAGTGAGCATTCTATCTTGGCGATAAGAACCTAAACACTGAGAGAAACCAACCGAGCTGCTAAATCATTGCAAAAACCACAGTGAAAAAAAACACCTAAAAAACCCAACGAAAACCTGAGCCAACTGATGAGCTGAAGCTCATTTGAGAGAGGTCTCTGAGGGAAAAGAATGGCGGGCAACTGGACGACTGACACGCAGCTAAGATGTAGAAGCTGTACATCATCTGGTCCCGCAGTGAATATAGGGTTGCTAGGGAGGATAAATTCTCTTTATCTCCCTTCCTCTGAAGAGCTCCTGATGAATGGAATCGCTGGTGGTATGAGGCAAGCCAAGTGAGGAAGGGGGAGGGCGAAGACACCTTATTGCCAATGCCTGAGCAAAAGAGGTCAAAAGACTCCAGGAAGGTTTTGCAAAAATATGTTAATTGGTGTCGGCATAAATATTAGCTGAATATTTTTGTGGAAAAAAAATGTAATTACAAAGTTTTCTGGTAACTGTCGTAAAATTTGTTTTTGTAAATTTGGAAGCTTCAGAAATTAAAAAAAAGAAGGTATTTTAAGCACAAAAATAATTATTTATGTGTCTAAGGAAAGAGGGATCACATGGGATAGATTTGTTTTAGAAGTTTTGTTGTTTTTAATAGTTGCTATTCCTGGCAATAAAAAGCAAAATGTCGAAAAAGAAGTCTAAAAATATCTTTAAAATATTAAATAATAAAATTAAAAAAGGATCTTTGGAGTATACAAACTTTGCATTCTCTCATTAGCCTATCATCATATTTTATGGCATGTGTAGTAGAATGCATAAAAATTCTAGACTTTTTCTGGATATGATTAGCATTTGAAGAATGTTAGGCCGATAATGCTGATATGAAAAGAAAACATAATCTAGAAATAGAGTACATTCTCTGACTAATCAAGGTGCCATATCATATCATATCATATCATATCATATCATATCATATCATATCACACAACATAAACCTAAGGAATTTCAGGCGTGAAAAACTTGACACATTTTATGGCATTGAAAATAATAGATAGTTTATGTTGTTATATTGTCAATTATATGGATTATTGAACAATGTATTATAGTTATTCCATTGGAGACACATCCATGAAACATGACAATGGTTGAAGCGTATGACATTTTCCAGTGTTCAATGACTTCATGCTTTATATGACATCAACTATGGACAATATGATGTATTTGACATTTTATTACTATGGAACATATGCTATGGACTGCATGTAACAAGAGCACAAGGACTTCTGTTTGGGCTATACAGAAATATTTGACAAGATGGCTGGAAATAGATGGGGCATTATCAGCAGGTAAGACTCATTATGAACTATTTGTTGTGTAGATGAACCAATAAGTAAATCTATAATTAGAACACATATATAATACCCATCCCTTAACAAGTTGTAAATTTCATCATATTTCTCAAACAGCTACATATACCATGTATATTATGCACTCATAACAACTTCTAAAAGAAGCCTTGATGGATGAGCCTGACCATTCTTAAATTACCAATACCATAGCAATTTATTTGGTTCTTTTTCGGTAAATGAAAAACAATACATCCTTCTATACATCGATCGTTCCATGATATATAGAGATTAAATGGGTATTGCATAATTCTTTTCCATTCTACAAAACATACATCTGTTTTCTCCAGAGTATAGTCTTGCAGAGAGAGAAAAAAAAAATCAAAATCCATGACAAATTACAGCTGATTAATAGCTTGAAAATGCCCATAACAGGGGAAAATCACATTATCCACAATCTAAGCACTGTGCTCATTGATAGTGCCTCTAAGCCGACACAATATTACCCTGTCTGTTGTAGAAAAATGATGAATGATACCTTTTAGTAGAACTAAGTAAAGAGCAGAACAGGAATTTGGGAAATGGTATGGGTATCATAGATGCAGAACCGCGACGTATATTCGCGCGATTGCGTTCAAGTTATTACAGCTATGTGGCTGAAAGAAAAAAGAAAAAAACCACCCAGAAATATGTATAATGGAACTTGCCTATGGGCTTAAATGAATTTTCAGTTTTCATTTAGAATGGCTCATAGGTTAAATGTGTCCAACACTGGTAACTCGCAATCTTTCAAAGTTGACGCAAATTCTGTGACATTAACGAAACTGGTGTGCAAGAAACTGAAGTATCATTTTCGTTTCTAATTTCTCGGTGGCTGGTTTTCATCACTGAAATTATCTACTGATCAATGAAATAGAATGTCTGCTGAGTAGAACATGCATTAGTCCTCTTAGAGCCATACTTCACAGATCTCCAGATAGGATCAAATATAGAGCTGTTTTGAAGGAACTGCTTCCCTTTGTATGATGTGAAATCTCTCCATAGAGAAATCTACATAACCTGGGGAACAATTTAACAATTAAATCCTAACACACCATCCCAGAAGGATAGATATCAATTTCAGTGAGCAGCAAAAGGGTGAAAAATAGTCTAATTTAGTTCCACCAATGAAGAATTTCTATGAGTAGTACTGCTCTCAAGAGAGAAGGGGTTAAATCAGTTTCACATGAGGCAGAATATTGTTTCGTGGTTAGACAAGTAATCTGTTGATTATGTTCACAGAATAAATACAATACTGTTTCAAATGCATTCAAAGTGTGGAAAATAGTGTGATTAATTAAAGGATGCTAATACAGTCTATAGAAAATACTCCTTTTTTTGTGTGTGTTGATTACCAGTATATGTTAATTTACCTCATGAACGAAATGAATGTCCACATATATCTATTGTGACATTCAAGACAGAATACTAAATAATTGTCGAATTTATCTGTGGATTGTTCCACCCAATTCATCAGTGGATTGTAATTATCAACATACAAAGGGTTAACTCATTGCTCAAATCATCAGTGGATGCCAATGATGAGCAGATACAGGGTTAAATCTTTAATCTGTAAATAGCAATTACCAGTATCAGGATTTGGTTTAACCCATAGCCTGATTAAATCAGTGGATGTCAATTATCAGCAGAAAAGGGGTTAAATCATTGCCTATTTTCATATGTAGGTAGCAATTACCAGTATCAGACCTTGGGTTAACCCATTACATGATTAAATCAGTGGATGCCAAGCATCAGCATCAATGGGGTTAACCCATAGCCCAATCCACCTGAAAATGGTTTATCAGAAAATCAACAAGCTTGTATAAATAGCCAACAGTGTACATAAATAGTATTTTATCAAACCGACTTTCCCCCCAATGATCTGGTGATCATGCATCTGATCCCAATAAAGACACTGAAAATTGGAATGGACATACCAAGCCATATAAATTTGTTTTCGCAATTCTCAGACACAGCCACATGCCCTCTAGTCTATAGGCTGCAACCTTTACTTTATTTACTTTGCATTTAAAAAAGAAATATATATACCGTATATAAAATGACCAAAACCAAATTCCAGTTCAATCTACATTCAAAATCAGAATGTGTGTGTTTCACTTAGATTTGGATAATTATTGTGCTTCTTCTTATAGAAGCTCTTGCCCTTTAGTATTGTCTTCAAAACAGTTTCAGTTACATTGGAATTATAATACACTTTATCCATTAAAAACACCCTAAATATCATCCGTATTTATATCCCCTCCCATCCATGTGTCTCCCTAAAAAAAATATATATATACTACATACCCAAACCTGAATTTAGAGACCAAAACTGTCTGAAAAACTATTAAAAATGTGTACATTGCCTAAGGATCAATGAACCTTTACTATTAGTCTTAAAGGTATACCTTAACAAAAACAGGGTCCAATGCTAGAAGAAGGTGAGTGAAAGCCTCTGCTGTAGGAATCCTTGCTTGCTGTAATAGTAGATAGCGTTCTAACTGTTAAAACAGACCTGATAGTGTTCTCGCGGGGCAAAGCATAACTGGTAATCTACTAACACAAATCCAGCTGTTTGGCTATTTAACGAAGAATCTCACTTATGCTTGGAATTCTTGTGAGGATCTTTGGTGCTGAGAGATGGTGGTACCGTTCACTTGTGTTTGAGTATGTAATAAACAGTATTTTGTGTAACAAGTGTACATTATTCCTCGGAAACAAGCATACATTATTCCTTGTTTATGGTGTGCATTATTATTTATGTACAGTATATAAGCATTCCATGAGAGTTAAAGCATTCATTTTTACTTTGAACCTAATATCTCTTTTGACAATAGATTTACTTTTTATGGATTATATTTAATTGAATGATATATTTATTATTCATAGCAAATATTGACAAAAATATCATAAAAATTCAATTTTAATATTTATATACTCCAGTATTCAAGTTGTACTGACTTATTTTGCTGTATTATTCTTTTAATCAATTGTAGTAGTAACAGCTGACAATGACTTGCTATTATTTTTGGTGTCAACAATGGAGAAAAAACTCTTTGGTAATATATTCCTATGAGAAAAAATAACGAAGTTAACTAACGCCTTAATAGTGCATTTCATAAGCCATATAGGAAATGGAAACCAGGCTTCCATTATGAATGACGGACAAAGATCTTGGAAAATCCATTGATTCCAATAATGGTCAGGGCACTCCTGTACAATATGGTGCAAGTCTAAGGTAACCTGAACACCAACCTTATCCATAGAATATACCATTGCTAAGGTTGGAGTTAAGTTTACCATAGTGTTATGCCATTTGAAATACAGGATAGTAAAATAGTCATGTATTTGTATTTTTCTATCAATTGAAATCTAACCTTGACAAATTGCCTACCTGGCCATTATACCCAAAAAAATAAAATCCAACAAAACAATATCTTATTATTTTTGTTAACAATTATTTTTATGAACTTAGCAATAATTAATTAATTAATATTACAATTATTTTCTACTCAATTTAACTATTAACAATTTACAAAAGAAAAAAAACCAATTAAACACTAAAGGTCAATTCCACATCCATTCCATTAAAATATCCTTGATTTCCATAATATACTATTCCCCATACAACTAAACCTATTCATATTTGTGTTGCAAACAAACCTTAAATGACCAGGTCAAGTAAGGGTGATATCTTATGCATATATGATTCTTTTCATGACTGGAATCAATCATTGGAATGAAGATAGATGTTTGGAACAATTTAGAAAGATTGGAAATTGACTCTCGACTGATGCTGAGGTCAGCCGTTAGACTTCGGCCAAATTGGCTGGCCGCAACACAGACAGTAAATTGACAAACAGTGTTAAGGCATTAGATGTCTTTGGGTGCCCATACACTCACCATGCAGCTAGCCCTCCAGAGAATCGGTCAGTGTAGACAGTGTGTTAACATATGTGCCTGGCAGAGTATGCGAGAGGGGCACAACCTTAGCGCCTGACAATGGTCAAAACATATTTCTCTTGCTAAGTTATATTACGCGATTAGGGAAATATTATTATCATCAGTTTGAAAAAGCACATCATCAAATACAACTTTTCCTTTAAAATATTTTAGGTTATTTTATCATCTATTTTATTGTCTATGTTATATTACAACTGATGTGAAGATAGATATCGGTGAACATTCCTTGATTATTTAGAAAATTGAAATTGATATGGTCAACATTTCTATAATTAATGTTCTTGTATAAGATGTATTATTCCTTTTAACACTATTAATGTTAATCTGAGATTCCCTATAGAGCAGTAATCACAGTGATTGCATTTAATCCAGGAGGGAGAAGGTTTAACCTATTTTAACCTATGCACCAACATGATAAATTCACAGTATGCAGACATCGATATTTTTTTACTGTCATTTTCTTCACCAAGACAACACGTTATGCCAGTCCTGTCATTTTTCTAAGTAGACAAATTTGAATAGCGTGTATATCGATTAGTCTTTATAATGAAAGACCTTTGTGTAACTTCAAAGGACATCATTGCCATAGTAACGAAGCTAGTTGCTGGCCATCTTTTAATTGGTTGCATGGTAACCAAAAGTTGCGCAATATTGATTAATTTAGAATAAAATGTTTGCTCAAGAATAGTCAATATAATCAATAAAGTACTACTATGATCATGATAAACATGCAGTAACACCGTAAATCATGAAATTAATGCGAGCAGAATATTAATATGAAAAATGCAACCACTGTATTGTTGCATTTAATTGCTGCGCATTAAAGGTAAGTACCGGGGAAAAACATGCATGGAGACATGACAGTTCGCATTTTATTGGATTTACGTCTAAAATCTAGAGGTCGCATTAAATTAGTTACGCATTAATTTTGTGATTTACAGTATTTATCTTGCTGGACTCTCCTGTACAGAGCAACATAACTGAATGGTAACATCAACCTTAGCCACAGACTACACCATTGATAATGTTGGAGTTCCGGTTACCATTCAGTTATGCTGCTCTGTACAGGAGAGCCCAGCAAGATAAATATTACTGCATGTTTATTATATTCATAGTAGTACTTTCTATATACAAATTGTGAATTTATCACTCTTAGTGCATATGCACTAGCCAAGTCTATTGAATCTCACCATACTGTATAGTACAATCATATAAAATACATTAAACGTAAAATAGTGGACAACCTGAAATCACTCACTCACATTTTCATCAGGATAAATATGATCTAGAGGATACGTGATAACATAAATTCCAAAATCAATATGTTACTCTTCCGATAATGAAGTCTGCAATCTGCAAGTGAAGGAAATATTTCATTGAACACAAGTCTTAATGATATGATAGAAACCTTGGAAATAGAGATGCATACAAAATAATTGAGTTGAGAGTATGCAGAGAAAAGTAGCTCCTAAAAACCCTGCTTGTCACTAAACAACTGATTGGTTAGATATATTAACAATACCATATCCGTATAATTCTTGTATATATTAACAATATGTATACATCAACAGTGTCTGTGCTTAGGAAAAAAATAAGAGGCTTTTAATCAATATGGTGGAAGGATATGTCTTCCATTGGTCGTTGGTGACAAGTTGACGCTGTGATCAGACAACGTGATAAGGCATTACCCGACGACTGCTGTCTACGTGGTTACAATTCGCGTTAATATTCCCGTGATGCACTTCACAGCCTTCCGATTTCGAATATATCCATATGCATTAGCCTTGTATCAAATGTCATGTCAACAAAAAAGGCTTTGGGGGGAATTACAAAGATGGCGCCTAACAATATTGGCCGAGGTGATTCCGTCTTAATTTAATACCATATTTCCCATCAAACAGAGATGGCAGCATATCATATAGAGAGATTATTTACTGCAGACATTTTGTCACCAAGTTATTATATAATACATGATGAATCATTTGTGAATGTCTCGCGGTATCGACATTGCAATAACGTTAAAATTCACATCTCGTATTCAGTTTCATAGCAAATCAATGACATATTCCATGAGGTCTATTAGCATTATGAGAACCAATAATATCTGTCTGTTCCATATGAATTCACTAAATGTATTACTAATTCATAATGTTATTTGCATATACAACATACATGTCATATATTTATAATGCTTGGTATTTACATAATTAACATAACATTTGGCATATGTAACTTATTTAATTTGCATTTAGGAATGATAATGATATACCCTACTGTATATCAATATACATATTAATTACGATTAGTCATCATGGTTGCCTCCAGCAGTGTGAAGGTTAAAACCTTGAAAACATTTAGTGTTCGATGTCTAGTATACTATGCTAATGATCAGCAGATGTGTGATTCTATGTACATATGAAAACACAGTCATGCACGTCAGTGTTTAGAGTATAAAAGGAAACAGCGCAGTACAAGGCCCGCCTATGACAGATGTTTCTCAGATGGTCATTTGATATCATAATATATTGATATATCCCATCAGCTGTGCCTAAAACATGCCTTTACTCACGCGCAAGTTTGCAGAAACTTATTTCCGTAGTTTTTATTAAATCAAATTAAATCTTTTTAGGTTACATTCCTGCATTATACATTTTAGAAAATTCTGGTGGTGCCGTCTTTACATTTAGTGTCTTTGCCAAGCAACAAAGGGTCAATTGACAGTGGCTTTAAAATTGGAATAGGTTGCTTCTTTTAGACAAGAATTCAACAGTTTATCCATTTTTACATTTTGAAAGGTGTAAAATCAAGATATTTAAATATTTTTTTTTTTTTGTAAAGCATGTGTGGTTTTAATGATTATGAATGTTTGTGGAATAATGATGATAAATATTTGTGCAAATGGGTAAGGTATATTACAAAAAGATGTCATTCAAGTGCATTTCTAGCCGATTCCATCTAGCACATACAGTGATTCCAGCTATCATATCTTAGGAGTCCTAACTCAAGTTCAGGATCTCCTTGGAAACTATCAAAGAAATCTTTGGCAATAAATTATATCACGTTATTCCTGCAATGCTATATAATTCCCATCCTGTAACTGATCATGGACAAATAAATAAATAAATCTTATACTAAAAATAAATTGTGATAGCTCAAATACCAAACATAAAATCTGTGTGCACACCATTGAAAGCAATGATCAAAAGAATGGAACGGAGATAAAAATATGCAACAGATTACGAAATTCATTGAAGAGAGTCATATTTGGTAGCATCCTCTGATAACCCTAGCCAATTCTTCCTGGTTGTTTTGATGTAGCGTGAAAGTCCATATTTCCACAAAGATTCTAAAGTGGCAGTCAGAACCCTATAATAAAATCTACAGAAAACACATAAATGTCAATAAATAATAATACTGTAGTAAAGAACAATTTCATAAGCCAGCAAATGAGTTACTGTTTCATTGATATTTGTATACTTTCCACGCATTAAGACAACAGTCGTCGATTTTAGGAGCTACATTCTTGGACATAAAACCAGGATGAGAGAGCATTAAACCCAACGATAAATGCAATTAACATTTTGGTGTCGGTGAAAGCGGAGACAATTTCAGTGGGAAAATATTGGATATTGTGAAAGCAGCTCTGGTCTGTTCACACACAATAACCCGTTCTGTTCACACACAATAACCCGTTCTGTTCACACACAATAACCCGTGGATAGATTGGTAATTTGACCAGGACACTTATTGGTGTTATCCAGTGACCCTGCAGAAACACGCGTATATTTCACGCTAAATTGACAATGACTACTGCTCATCTGTTACACATCATTTGTCATACACTGTCAGATATCATACACAATCCCTATTACAATCTCAATGATCTGATGAATGTATCATTGATCACATGATGAGTTCATGTCTGAATTTAGTCATCTGGCGTCTCCATATTACATGTCGATTTCGTTGATATTTTAAACTTACATGAACATTCTTTACAGAACATTCATATAATATAATCTATTGAATTTAACACAGTACCACAATGAAAAGTGAATGGATTAATGCGTCACTAATTTAATGCGACCTCTAGATTTTAGACATAAATGTGACACCAATAAAATGCGAACGGCCATGTCTCCAAACATGTTTCCCTCCAAGTCTTACCTTCGCGTTCGCATTTTTCGCATTAATATTCTGCTCGCATTAATTTCATGATTTACAGTAGTCCATTGATGTCCATATAAATATCTGTAATACATACAAACACATCATGTATGTCATATCTATAATAGATTTGCAAACTAAGCAAAGTCTGACTTTAACTTTATTTTAGTAAATTGTCAGACACATTTAAATTTGATACAACAAAATCCACCCGTGAATGCATACTTTCTTTCCTAATGCATTCCTTTCATTACAGTGTAATAAGCAACAATGTACTATATAACCAAGGTGTACATATCCATCATAATCTTTCGTCTCTTGGGGTTTTAGATTTCAAAGGGCAGAGCACCATATAAAAATATACTCCCATTTGAGAAGTTCAACTAAATGTCAAGCCAGTACAGACTTCCTAAAGAAGAAGAAAATGGAATGCAAACTTTCAATAGCATTTCAATGTAATAAAAAATAATAGAAAATATATATAATTTATACAGTCCTCATTTGAACTATTATACATTTAAAAACACATACAGTCTAATCCTGAATTCAATATGATTTCATAAAATAAATTTTAAAAATAAAATATAATTTCTACTGTCCTCATTTGAACAATGTTATTAGCTACATTAAAAAAACAACCCACATACAGTCTAATCATGAATTCAATAGGTTTATAGCAACCAATTACAACCATTCTCGTTCCCATTTCCCATGCTATCATTTGGCTAAGTAACTATATAATAAGATATTGATATCTTTCTCTGACCTCAACTAACAGGTCTAATCGAGTAACAATTTCCAGGGCAATCTTTGATTGCTTCTATGATTGGCCAATCATCCAGGGGGGTTTCCCCCCTTCCCCCAAGCCCCCCAAAGACTTTCGATGGGTAGTCATACTGACCAATCAGCACGGTATGATTCGACTAGCCGAGCATTCACTCAACTTTCACTGGGTCAGTAGAGATGGAGAAACCATAATAAAATTAGTCTGTGACATTTTCATCAGTGAAGAGCTGGTATACGGTAATCATAATTCCGTCCTTTGATATCCATATATAGGAATTGTGAGTGACTATATCGGAATGTACATTGCATATACTGTACAATTTACATTGTACATACCATACATGCAGTGACTAGCCAAAAATTGATCGTCAATATTCAATTACGACTTGAATCTGATTTTGACCTTTTTGACTAATTGTGATCATTTTGACCTTTAGGCATGACCTTGACCATGACTTTAAATATTGTATGATCATAAAGAAATGAATGATGTCAATCTAGCTATAGCTATAAATATATAGGTATTTTTATTCTCATGTTGATTGGATCGTTTCTGAGATTGCAGCTTACATTGAAACATTCCAAATGTCAAAATTATACAGTGATGGAAATCTGTGACCTTTGACCTGAACTAAACCAACAAGAAGCTGGCAATGGTATTAGCAATGACATTAAAACAGTAGTGTTGTTGTCTATGGAGTGTTAAGGACAGCAATCATAGTCTGTAGACCACCTACTGTAAAGACATTAGTATGGTAAAATGTCTCTTGTACCATAACCCTGAAAGTGAAAGGGTTATTTTCTTAGCCGAAATGCACTATAACCATAAAAGTCCAAGGGTTATTTTCTTAGCTGAAATGCACTGTATCCCTAAAAGTACAAGGGTTATATTAGCTTAAATGCACTGTATCCCTAAAAGTCCAAGGGTTATTTTCTTAGCTAATAAGCACTGTATCCCTAAACATCCAAGGGTTATATACTTAGCTAATATGCACCATATCCCTAAAAGTACAAGGCTTATATTCTTAGCTGAAATGCACTTTAACCCTAAAAATCCAAGGCTTATATTCTTAGCTGAAATGGAATATCCATGTTCAAGCCTGAAGCAAACAGGTCTTAATGAATTGGTTGCCAAAACTAATTATGTTAGACGACAGTTCTTATTTATTTTCATTGCCACTATGGACATAGGCATGTCAAACATTTCCAGTATTCGTATTTTTATATATTCAAAGATTGAAATGTTAATATTTACATACTAGTACATGTATTATTAAATTGCAAATTAATGATATGATAGTTAATTCCAAGATTTATATAGTGTAAGAAAATTCAAATCTTTGAGAAAACTTCAAATATCAAAATAAATCGAAAAATATTCTTAGGTAGCAAAGAGTTAAGGTCAACTAAACCACAAATAATCTTATCACTATCACTATTCTTACATTGTTTATTTGTATTAATTATTATTTGTTTTTCCTTTCGTGAGTGCACACATGTTTGTGTGAAATCTAAGTGGAAATGTACATGGGTGAAATGTGCGAGTTCCCCCGCAATGTATAACTGAAAACATTCAGTGTTGTATAGGGTATATTTATTTATATATGTATTCCACATCAATGGTATGGGTTGAATCATACAGAATGGAAGGCAATGTTATCCAATGTCTTACTCTGACATTGAAAAATGCAGATGGTATAATCAGTTGTTTGTACTCTGACACTTCCACAAATGAACGTCAGATACGGAACACACAAGCCGATGACTTGTAGAAATATCGTTCACGTACAGTATACAAGGGAATCGAGACACAAAAATCAACACATTCTTAACCTTTTTCATGCTGCAGGCACCTGCAAAAGCACTTAATTTGTATTACGCCTGTAGGAAGTACTACCAGTAGAATGGTTGAAAAATACCACCAATAAAACTATTGATTTCATCTGGTAGTTTCTTCAATAATTTCAAATTACTAATTATAATGATTAAAAAGTACAAATATCAGAAGTACAGTACACCAATATTACTAAAAAAAATGTATTAAATTAAAGGTACATATACAATTCAAATAAGCACAATTGTTTGTATATAACCATTTAACCAGGCCGTGAGTGTACACAACTTTATTGAGTACGATTTCATTCTAAACTTAATAGTTTTGTGCATAAATCCCCATATAAAATTTGAGCTTGAGCATGAAGTCGTCCTCAAAATGTTTTGTAATCTCACAGCCTGAAGCAGTCTGACAACCGATATTCCCTTTAATGTAGTGTAGGATTTGTTTACTGTTTGTATAACCCCCTGCAGATATGCAGAGCGTGTGTTCGAGGTCACTACAAGGTCACAATAGCATCCAGGAATTTGACCAGACATCAAACCTGACCGTTCTGAAGACCTATTAGCAGGTGTGAATGACACTGAGAGAAAAATGATCCAAAATCAAAACAAATTGATAAATAAACGTAGGTATTGATGGATGGCTCAGACTGAAAAAACATTCCAAATTATCTTCAATAATTACTGAACAACTCTCTTAAAATATGTATGTGTAACGGTTAAATCTTACATACTTTCTAAATACATAATTAGTAATGATAATGATAATGAAAAAAATATGCAATTTTTCAAAGAAAATCAAGACTACCTTTAAAGAAATTTAAACTAAAATCCGATATCCAATATCATTTTGAATGTATTTCGATTTGTTAATCTGTCTGCAACAAACTTTGTAAAATTGAATGGTTTTCACAAGAATATTAAATATTCATATTTACATAAATGTATTTTTATTAAAGACAAATGCCACCTAGATATATCAATTTCAAGAGATTAGCATGGTGTATTATAATGGTAAGTGTAGAAATACATGTATACATTTGTCTATCATGTCTATTGTTACTGAATACATATCTTATGGGAGGATACAGTATATGAATACTCTCCTTGTAACCTCAGCTCTATGTGAGACTTTGATTGGCATCAAGAGGAAAAAGCTTAACGTATTGAATATAGGAATGAATTATCAGTTGCTTTCTAAGAGAAAATGTGATTCTTCAATCATTCTAGTTATCTGTGTGTACATGCTAAATGTCAAAGTTAACATTGCAATTACCAATGTTGCTACACAATAAATGTGGGAACAATCTATATGTGCAGGTACCTTCATGTCATATCTATCATGTACGGTATATGACACTTCACCAATTCTTTCATTATTTACGAATACATACTTTACAATTGTTCACTGTCATGGAAATGGGATAGATTTACTTTTTAGTTTTCTTTATTGTTTAAAATCATACTACTCTCCACTTCATGTATTGAATGAAAAAGATCAAAAGAAAAGTTCAAGCTAATTTTTCTTTACAATGCATTGTTTTAATGATTTTGCTAATGTACTGTTTTCATCCTGAAATCAACTGATTATATTGACTATTCTTGAGCAAACATTTTATTCTAAATTAATCAATATTGCGCAACTTTTGGTTACCATGCAACCAATTAAAAGATGGCCAGCAACTAGCTTCGTTACTATGGCAATGATGTCCTTTGAAGTTACACAAAGGTCTTTCATTATAAAGACTAATCGATATACACGCTATTCAAATTTGTCTACTTAGAAAAATGACAGGACTGGCATAACGTGTTGTCTTGGTGAAGAAAATGACAGTAAAAAAATATCGATGAGGGAAAGCGAATGATTTAAGAATTTTGGATTTTTATGCCATTTTTTTCCATCTCAGATTCTCTGTGATTTTGTAACAATATGTTAATGGTGGGATGAAAACCTGATACAACCATGATCATTGCAATAATACCCCTGAGCCATGACTGATACAGATGACAATACAGGACAAATAAGAGTATTGCATGGCATCCAGCCCCTCACATGTATTTTTTATTTTTATTTTTAAATCATCATTGACTGTTTATGAATAAACTTGTTTTGATCCCAAATGAGTGAGTGATTACACAGTTTAACATCTCCATGGGAATTTTCACCCATTTGCAACAAGATCCCATGAACAAATCCAGAATCTTTACAAAATCATCTCACCTATAATGATGGAATACCGCCCATTGTATAAAAAAAGCAGAATACAATGAGGATGTTAGCTTTCACAGATTCCCCCACATTTGAAAATCTTACCAACCCCATTGGGATCCCAATTGAGAAAACTAAATTTAATTATTTTCCCCCAAGAACTGTAGAAAAGGACGAAATACAAAATGAAAAAACAAATTCGAACAAAGGACAAATAGATAAAACAAAACTTCTTCCAATGCTAATGTCCGCTTAATTCTGATCCTGATAATATATGATGTACATAGCGCTATTTTTATCGTAACAACGTGACCATAATTCAAATTCTGACACTTCGAAACATATAAAAATGTCATGTGGAATGCCATATGAGCAGAATATCGGTCTTATAATCTCATCGGCATCCATGGCAATGTCTCGCAGGGCAGCAGGGTTCTCCTGTATGAAATGATGGAACTCTGAGGTAAGCGTAACCCCAACCTTAGCAATGGTATAGTTGTCTTAGAGTTGCACTGTTTCATACAGAACAGCCCTGGTATCATTAAGAAGTCCAAAGCATCCATGTCTTACAGAGAGAGGCATGTTCTCCAGTTTTCTGGTTCTTGTAATCTGCTGGAAGCGGTTCCTGTATGGCAGGCAATGTGCTTGCTCTGTTATTGTCTGGCATCTGTATGATAGCACCTCCCTGGCAGTACCCCCAGCTCCCCCCAGTTCCCCTATCTTAGACACTGCACATGGCCAGTATCATGCTGCATAATGCATTCTTTGAGATAACCTGTAATCAGAACAATTTGAACCTTCATTGGAGATAATATGATATGGCACTATTGAGCCTTCATAAAAAATATAAAAAATAGTGTGCTGGTGAAAATGAACATGCATCAGAGATAGTATGGTATGGACTATGTTAGTACAATGAACCTTAATCAGAGATAATATGCTGGCACTATGGAATCTTAATCAGAGATAATATCTGGCACTATGAATCCTTTTTAGGAAATAATATGTTGGCCCTATGAATCCTTCATCAGAGATAATATGCTGGCACTATGGAGTCTTTATCAGAGACAATATATGGCACTATGAACTATGAAACCTTCATCAGATATATTAAGTTATGAATCTTGATCGGAGATAATATGCTAGCATTATGAAACATTCATAAGAGACAGTAAGCTTCATGAAATAACCTCCATCAGATATGACACTGTGAACCTTCATTAGGCAAAGACAATATGATGGCTCTATACAAATTCATCTGATATAGTGCTGGCACTATGAACCATAATCAGAGATAATATGAATCTTCTGGCACTATGAAATATGACTGCAGTGCATTAATTCTAGATATCTTGCAAAGCATCATTACTGTTCAGAATTCATTACTTGAGTGCAACAATATTAATTTTTAAAATGAAATATGTTTTCTGTCTCATGAATAACATTACAAGAAATTGACATATAGATTACCGGTAGTCAATTTCAATTTATGCAGTCATATTTCTGTATAGAATTATTTAATCAAAACTAAAAAGTTATACAAAATGCAAAAATACAAACTATGCCAACAAAATACCCTCAAGCATGCATATTGAACACATTACAAAAGCAAAAGAAATCTGAGATATTATGCAGTCATATTTTTGCATAGAATTATTTAAATTGAACAAAATGTCTACAAAATGCAAAAATAAAATAATATGCCAACCAAATACACTGTACCCACAAGCATACACATAGAATAAATGTCAAATTTAAACCTCATCTCTGTCTGTTTGACAGCAGGAAAAAACTATTAGGAATATTGGAACTTTTTGTGTGTATCTTTGCGAGAGTAAGACTGATTCCATCTGTCACAATTTCTTAAGGTGCACACTATAATATGGAACATATTCTAAACCCGAAGACATGCTAGATGCACAAAAAAGATGGAGAGCAAGGATTCCTGGAACATAAACACAGTAGCACTATGTGAAAGGATGTTCTGGTCCAAACGGCCATTAATAATACAGCCCATGATCTGATGATGCTGTTGAAAGGTAGGAAAAACATGTGGGTTTATAACGGGTGTTAAACAAACTGGGAGTAAATCGTTCATATGTCATGTCTGCACATTAACTCTTTACAACTGAAAATTCATTTTACAAACATATACAAATTTTAAAGTTTATGAATTAATGCAATTTGGCATCATGGTATTAATTTTTGGAAAAGGTCATATATTATTTAATCATTTTATGGAAAATATATAGTTTGATGTTTTGATGATTGGAATACTGTTTAATTTTTATACAGCATTCCAAACCAAAAGGGTTAATTCTTAACAACATAGAATGCCCAAGGGATGTTACAAAATCTCTCAAATAATACATCACAGACGCCAAAGTTTGGTTTACGTGAACAATTTGGCTCCTGAATTCTAAAACTGTTGAAACACAATCATATGACAACAATTCAAAATCCAATTTCTGTTCCATGAAAACACCATAGACACTGCAGGGTCGAAAAATCTTGATCTTAGTCAAATTATAAATCAATTTGTCACAGCTCAAGAGAAAAGCATAAAATCAACAAAGGCTGTTTTTTCTCAAAAGACTGCGATCAAAGACCATCGAATCCTACTTCTATTCTCAAGGACATTACCCTAACAACTTGTTATATCTCTAAGCCTCATCCAACTATGGCATCTTGTGGTGCTTGATTCACGGAAGAAATGAATTTTGATAAGTCAGGAATTCCTGGCGGCGATGTGATACTGTGGCATAACTTGCTGAGTATACTCAGAGAGGATCAAGGAGTATACTCTTGGAGTATACTCACAGCACCTTGAGGGCAACTTTGGTAAGGTTCTTCATCACGGGATATCTTCTTGTATTAACATTTGGCTCTTGGATAATCCCTCATGGGCTTTCTCTGCATATAGAATATCGGACAGCATGCGAGATGATAAATAATAGGCAACATGCTCATGGGCCCCGAAGGCAATGCAGAATAATTATTCCGTTGGAATTATGGATGAAATGTTATATCCAAGTAGTCAGTAGTATGTTATTATTAATTTTGACAACGAACTGCAAAGAAGATGTGTTACATTTGGAAATAAATTAATCAACTATGAAATACATTTCATAATATGAAAACTTATCTATTAATATTAAAAAATGGTGAACATGTTTGTTGCCACAATGGCACCCGAACAGGGCCATCTAATTATTCATTAGAAATAGCATTTTGACATCAGTTTGTCACAGTAACGGTTCTGTATTGCATAACCTACCATTGGTCCAATTCACATCTAAACTGGAAGCAAAGATTGTCCAAATTGGACATTGTTGGAGCAATGTATTTTGATGTGGATTAGTTGAATTTTCATCTGCAGTATTATGAAAATCACACAAAGAACATAACAAATGTACATATAAATTAAGCAATTTGTCTATAATGCAAAAAAGGTACCCAAGACTGAAGATGTTGAGTAAATTCATCAGACAGAAACATAACCAGTTCTTGCAAATCAGCAGAAGATATTTTCCTAGCAACTGTCATCACCTAAGCTGGATGAGCATACTTTCCAGACAACTGCTTTCATTATAATGACTAGAAGATCACTGACTGCCAATAGGATTGCTGTTCAATTCGTCTCGACCATCTATAAAGTGGGCAATGTTCAGAACAAGCGAGAAGCAAACATCACTGTCTGCAATAATTCACTGTATTTTTCTCAGGGGTTAGGTAGCCAAGTCAATCTTGTGCCAGACTCCAACATAATATTCCAATAATATTTCTGCGATTGAATCTTTGCACTTGGAAGATGGTGTGTTACAATGGTTACATAAGTAATGTACATTTATCATATTTGGATCAATGTGGAATTGCATTAATTTGGAAATTCTACTAATATTTAAACTTTGAATATTCCATGTAGATACAAAAACTCCAATTTATTAATAACTTTTAGAGTCAGAAAAAAAAGGTACAATAATCAATATTTTACTGTGTAATATACATTTAGTTGGCATTAGTATAAACCATAAACTATTAAAGTATACATAAAATTGCAATAACAAGAATATTATATGTAGCTGCTTTGATGCAAATGAATTACCAGAGTGAATATATTTTCATAATAATGCGATAATAAAACCAGTTGAAGACAAAATCAATACCAACGTTTCTGGCTGAACTGACTGTGACAATTTGTGGTCTGCCAAGTAGCATCCTTTCTAGATAGTTGTATGGCCAGGATTACATGTTAATGACACACTAGTTGGAACTAAGTACAGTCCTACAAAACATTTATAGGTTGCTTAAATCCTAGAAAATGTTGGCAACTTGTTCAATAACTAGAAAATGTTTGCAACTTTCCAATCCTATAAAATCTCTGATACTTGATTAGTTCGCAGCAAATACTTGTAGCATCAATTGTATGGTTGGAAAAGCTACAATAAAATAGAAAAGCAAACTAAATTTCATGGCAAAAAAAAAGGTATGAATTCAGAAGTTATAACTTAAAATAAGAAAAAAAATCAAATATAACAGAGTATGCTGAAAGGAGAAAAAAAATCCCTACATCAAATGATAAATCATTATGCTGCAATAAGGGCCTGTGTGTCTGAGCCTTACAGCCCTGAATGAGCATGCTACTCAGACATTGGTCATGATGACTACATGGCCATTAAACTTGATAGTTTATTAAGTAAATATTTTGATCAATTCAAATCTTTGTGTACATGACTAGCCTGTGTGTTAATTGGGTCAGTGAGAATTGATCACAGAGGTGGTTTTGGCCTAAATTCCGTCTACCGATTCCTTTACAGAATCAGCCGCGTTTCAACAAGAAAGTCGGCAGACGGGAATTGCTAAACCAAATGTATTGATATCTGGTCTCGTTCGAAAGGGCAATACAATCGATTTCCTATCTGGGACGAAATCATCTATAGTATGCTTCCCGATCCGACCCACGACGACCCCCAGCCATTATTTTACCAAAGACAATGAGGTGTCTGTGAGTGTTCCAGGAATCATTTGGCAAACAGGGAATCGCATCATGAAATTAAGATTTCTGTTTGGGCGCCATTATCTTTGCGCGTGATCTCTCGATTGATTGACAGACGACAGTTACGGACCTTCACAATGCACACATTTGGTCATGGAGAATGCCATGATTTTCGGAACCAGTTTAAAGCAGTCATGTCTTTACCATTGATGGACTGTGGAAGTAATTGGATGATGGCATGAAACATGGTCGTGATACGAATTATCGCTAAATGCGGCATTGGTAGCACTATCAGAACTGTCTGCTATTCAATGGAGTCTAAAAAAAAGACATTTGCACTTTTAAAGTCACAGTTAAGCGCCACAGTCAAGTTGACTGGATTGCAAGTCCAATGATCTACTGACATAGCCAATGTGGTAACCCTGCTGACCGAAACCAGTAAGACGACTTAATATCACATGGCTATATTTGTTATTTAACCTTCTCTCTACTTTTTATTTTGTTATATTCCATAAAAAAGTTAACATTTGTATTTGTCATATTAAACAATTGAATTCTGTTTATACATTTACTTATACATCAATATTTCTGAGACAAGAGGATAAGAAATTGCAAATATTCGATATTTTGAAAGAAAAATGTATAAATATCTCTAACAAATATCAAATTAAGCTAAGGGCTAACATAAGTCAATATTTGGTAAGCAGATTACACTGAAATCTACCATATAATTGTAAAATAGTTCTTAATATATATATTAAAATCAATAGGAATATTTGGCAAGCATAACCCATGGAAACAACTGTTAGCATTTTTAGAAGGAAAATCAATATATGAACATTTGAAAGAAAATGTCTTATTTTCAGTGAAAGCAATTGATAAAATCCTTGAAACCACAAAAACAATGTTAAAACAGGAAATGACGCAGCATCTGAAATGTCGAAGCAACTTCATAACATTTCATGATTGCCATCATGTTTTTAATAACAGTGATTTTACAAGGTTGCAATGCTTTAACCAAATTGCTTTCCGAGAAAATGAATGCAGCGGAACATGCTTCAACACTTCAACCAAAGCCAGAACATTCCATTGTGGACATGTTTCAAATGCCATGACATGTTCATCAATATATGAAACATTTCTTATAAACTGATTTCTTAAATGACCATGCACATTTAATTTTTTTTTACCAATTTCTGAAATATTTAAAATATAATGTTTAATCAAATCAAATAAATGCAATAAACCAGGGTATGTATTTCCCAGTATTACCGGTAATTGGGATTTTTGAAAATCAGCATTTTTGTTTTCAGAATAGTGCTTTAAATCAATATTGCAATGGAACATAAATCCATTACCTTTAAATGTCAAACATTGGTGGAATCAATATCATATGCATACAATCTTAAAGCACTTTACCTGATGCATGACAATGTTTCAGTGTTGTAGTTAGCATGCTATTGATTTCAGCCATACCGTTATTTGCATAGATGCTTTAGATCCACTTTACACATGTACATATAGATATGTATTATTAAGCGATTGTGACCGGACACTTTTTCTATATGTATGAGTGTATAAGTACTGGGTATATATGGCAAAGTAGAGCTAATAATTATTAATGATATGACAATAGTTTCTTAGTGTCGATGTTGCAAGAACTTTGTACTAGCAATGTAAACAGACGATCTAAGAGAATTATCTGAAAATACAAGAGAAACAGATCTAAATCTGAAAAGAATTCCAAAAATGTAAGGACTAAGTAACACCAACATGGAGATAATTAAGATGTGCCATTAACTGATGACTGTTAGTGCCGAAATGGGGGATGTGGATGTATGCACGTATTTGTTTCGAACATAAATACTTGCTAAGAAAAGATTCCCACTGTTTTAAATAACAAAATCCATTAATCAAGCTTTTTCTGAAGAAATTACATTGGAATTGTACACATACACACTTTTCTGCACTAATGAAGTACTGTACCCATAATCACATAAAATATGAGAGGAAAACATTTAACAGACCTTGAACTTTCATAAGAGAACAGATAGTAACATTCGAAAACGTTTAAAACATCAAGTAGAAAATGTTTTACAAAGTACAGTATGTTACAAAGTTTGGACACCTATATGATAAAGAACTAATGTTTTTCACTATAAAAAATCTTATCATGCCGACTGTTTATTGGGTGGAATAGAACTGTATCTCATTCATACCTATTTTCCGTGAAACAGCGTGGACGGAAATTGAGATTATATAATTTTTCGGATGTAAGTGATAAACAAAAATACGAAAGGAATTTTATTTATCTGATCACGTAAACCAATTTTTTTTCTAGTGATAAATAAAAAATGTTCTATGATTTTGAACACTTGCTCATTATGGTTAGCCATAAAAAATTGACCTTCCTTTGGAAGTTTTCTTCTGATTATCTGATTATCTGTATTTTTGCATTCAGTGTTATCTATAACCAGACAGATATAGCCCCACATCATGACATTGCCAAAATAGATGGACCCAGGAGGCGGTATGAAGGGTGCTGTACTTTCTCCTTCATTTTTCTTTTTCACATTATATTTTTTTCAACTACCATTTATAATGTTTTGGTGACTATGAAGAAGAGTAAATACTTAAACCTTGATTAAGTAAGACATAATCATGATATTCAATTTTGAAAACTATTTTCGACCAACAAACATCCACATTTTCAAAGCTTTCAATACATATATATACACACCCCCTCCCTCCCCCAAAAGCTATTAGCATCTGCATGAATCAAGTGGCATCTTCATATCTGGGAACCACTTCCAACTATAACACATAATTAGATTTTTTTTTTGTTAAGAACATAAAACTACTGAAATGTTAACAGATCCATGCAACTCACAAAATACTAGAGTACACAACCCATTTCTATATGGTATACAAATTACAAACATTAATGTTCATATGATCACAGAAAGTACTTTACAACATTGAAGGAATGAGTTCCACTTTTTTTTTGGTGGTTCTCATCAATTTCGTCTGAATTTGTTTAACACTCTCCCTGCTGAAGGCGAGTGTTGCCAGATCACATGCAGAAATAGAACACTTTAATTTTATTCAGCAGGGAGAAGGTTAATTATATATTATTTTTTCTCTTTTACTTTAGAACCAAACTGTGAGGAACATTAACATTTTCTGCACTGTCTGAACCTTGCTCCATCAACCATGCCAACAGTGTTAACACATTAGTGAATTTCTGTTTACATGCACTGTACCAGAAAACACCCTTTGATGGGAAAAGTTGAAAACCTAGAGTTATCCCATCTTAGTCCCTAGTCACATGGATCAGCATCTACCAGCTGCCATCCTTGCTGAGACTGGATCCATGGTCAAATCATTTCTGTTAAGGATGTCATATTATGAGCTGTAGACTGCTAATAGCTGTTTGTTTTAGCGTTAAAATCATGTGTCTTCACGAACGTTTCCCAGTTCCAAACAGCAAGTGAACAATAGTCAACCATTTTGTCAATTTGAACTAAAAGTCTATGCCAAAGTGGTTTTTAAAGTCAATTATAATTTTAGAAAAACATATCAGTTATGGTAAAAAAGTCATCATGCTAACACAGTGACCATCTGTTAATGACAACTTTCTGTTAATGACATATTCTTGTTAATGACATATACCCGTTAATATAGCTGTTTATCTGAACTCAAAACTAAATATAAAAATACCTGTTCCCTTGAATAAAACTACAGCAATGCTCCATTGAATAAAACTATAGCATACAAGACTCGCTTCCTTGAATAAAACTGACACACCTCTGTGCCTACCAATTTGCTTCCTGTGTAATCCTGTCAAGACAAATAAGCCTGGTAGATCCAGTAGGTTTATTATTCATTCCATTAGGTCATATGGACTGTAATATCACAATAGAAGCTGCAATTACTCTCAAGATGGACTGCAATATTAATGATATGGTGAGATGCACACCTGTCAGAATATTGCAAAGTGCCAACACTGTCTAGATATTTTATTTTTTTAAATTTTTTTTTGAATTGGGGTTTAAAGTTGCTTTCTAGAATCTTTCACTAATATCACGACTTGTCAGTTTAGGGCAGGAGGAAAC